>JBBPDC010088067.1:0-10092 GCA_037974485.1 Hemigrammopetersius urotaenia
TCAGGTTCTGTAAACGCTGCATCATTTCTCTTATTCTGATGTTTTGTCGTTTCCTTTAAAATGATGCTTTAAAGAACTATATTTTCATTTGAAAATGAGGAGAAATATTGTCAGCAGTTCTTAAAAAAACGAAGTCAAATCTGTTCAGTTCAATACTTGCAGCTAGAAAAGATAACACCTGAGAAACTGAACATTTTTGTAGTGGTCTCTTATTTTGTTCTGGAGCTGTATATATATACGTGTATGTGTGTGTGTGTGTGTGTGTGTGTGTGTGTGTCATTTGATCTCAGGTACCCTAACATTTGTATAAAGTTATATGGGTACTAAAAGTGTGTGTAATCTGGATTACAGAATCTGATTACAAAAATCAAGATTAATATGAGTTTGAAAACATTACAGATTGTAGTTCAGATCACAGTTTCTGTTTTTGAAGATTATGTGCCTTTAAACAGCATAACATGGGAGAGCGATGGAAAGGGATCACTGGTTAAACTTCCTTTTCTGGATTTTTGGAGGAAATCGACCCAGCAGTGTTCACCTGTATAGAAATGTAAGTGGCGTTCAGGACGATGGTGTTGTTTGTGGTGTCTGGGATCTCCAAGATTCCTTTCACTGTGAGCTTGTTTAAGGAAGGGATTGCAGTGTCCAAAACCACCCACACGCCTGTGGAAAACAGAGAGGGAGCCTTGGTACACAATTCGGCAGGTTAGAGTTAGGTTAGTATGATAACATTTCTTAGTTTTACAATTGAAAACTGTACCTAGAGGAATGACAACATCGGCGCCCTCTTGTGGTACAGTGAAGTTGTTGTCTGGGGACGATCTCCAAAATGACTGATTGGACCAAGAACTACAGAGAGCAAGATACACATGTTTCACTTTTTGTTGATCTACAGCAGATTTTAATCTGTGGGTCTTGGTTGTACTGTTGGGATGCTTTTTTTTATAACTGCTAGAGTTAAATGAAATATAATTTAACCAAACTTAGTGTTCATTATGACAAATATCATTAATATTATATACTGCAGAAGTAAAACAGGTGAGGTCTGGCAAAATGCATGAAACAGACGGTTAGTTATGCTCCTATTTGTAATGCATGTCCATGTTGAATGATTAACTTTTTGAAATTCATCCACTGTAGATAAATAAACTACAGAAAATGTGTTTATTACACGGTGTGATTTTTTTTAGCCTGTGCCCCAGTTTAGGACCATGGTTAGGATTAGTATTTGTGGTAACAGTGATTTTAGGATGGGTGAATGTTGTGTTTTAGGTTAGAGAACGTAAGTGAACTTAAATACAGAATCTACTGGGACCAACGAAAGTGTTGCCCTTAATCTGCTGGGACTAAACATTGGATAAAATAAATACAAATTTACCTAAACTAATCACACTGATATTCTTCCGTCTTCTCGGGGAGGAAAACACTTCTGCGTGTGATCAGATAGGGCCCAGATAGAGTAGGAACCTAATCTCTGGTACAGTCTTAGTATTCTGGTAGGTCTTAATTTTAAAGGGGACATGTTATATCTCTTTTTAAACAAGTTATAAAAGGTCTATGGGCTACAGAACATCTTCATGAAGTTCTTTGCACAGAATCACTCTCACATAAAGAGACTCACCAACTTCACAGTTTCAGGCCCTTTAAAAATGAGCCGTTTAAGGGCTCTTTTATGCAAATAAGCTGTTGCTGGCCAAGCCCCACCCATTACATGCACGCGCTGCGCATTTAACATGCATGAAAAAGGCAGAAAATAGAGGCGCTATCAGTCCTATATGTTGGACCCCGAGTCGGACCCAGAGTGAGATGAACACAACACTTCATCAGTGACTCGCCTCTGCCTGTAGCCACAGCGCTCGGCGTCTTATGCCACTCGTAAAACCAGCAGACAAACATGGAGGATCCTCAACTATCTAGTGGGTGGGGCTTGACAGGTGAGGGGCGGTTCTATGCAAATGTCCTCATCCTGACATCAGAATAATCGGCTCATAGAAGCACATGATTCTTGACACCAAAATCTTTCAACTGACTCACAGAAAATGGACGGATGTTTTTTTTTGTGCTTGGAGTGTTTACAGGAGCAGTAGAGACTCAAATGGAAGCACAAAGTGAGTAATATGTCCCCTTTAAGTCTAGGCTTATGTGGGATGTGTTTGTTTGTGGACTACAAAGCACAGATGTATGTCATTCTGGATAAAAGGGTCTACCAAATGATGTACATATAAAAAGTGTATTTGCATGTTACGCACCTCTGTGTGAACAATTTGAGTGTTTATCGTTAGGGAGCACCAAAATAGTGATCATTCTTTTCACCACAAGGTGGAATCATGTCTTTTATCACAGGAGGTACATTTAACTGATTAGTGTGCTAATTACAGTGTGCTATTGTTTACTGAGAATTTGTGACGTACATGGAATCAGCAGGTCTGCGCGAGGGCATGGGAGGGAGGGTGGCAGGAGGAGGCGGTGTGGGCTGGATACAGTTTGGGTAGAAACAGTTATACACGTTCAGCACCACAGATATGTCTGCTGTCGATCTGTCAACACTGCCAGCATTGCTCAGGCTACTCGGTTTTCCAGAAACTGTGGAAAAAAACATTACACAACACATAAGCACCAGAATCCACAACAGCAGAGAAAACCATAGCAGCTAGTTTTTATTATCCATCACATATAAAATCATCTCGCGAATTACTGGAACCCTTATCCGTGGTCCACCCTGGATCCCCTTATCCATGGCCCACCCTGGAACCCTTATCCGTGGCACACCCTGGAAGCTCTTATCTGTGGATGTAAAACTTTTACATTTTTCAAAGTGCAAAACAAAACAAAGGCATGATATAAGACTTGATAAATCAAAAATGGAGAAAAGAGAAACACAACACAAGCTCAACGGTTGGCCCACACCCGAACACAGAACACAATCCCCCTCAAATCCCTCTAACACAAAACCCATGCACCAATAACAAAACACAGTCACTTAATACAAACTAAAGACAGCTGAAACTAATCACAAAATAAAATCTCTAACCTAAACCACAAAACACAGAACTTAAACAAATCACTGTCACTAAACCCAGACCGGACACCAGGAACTTAATTGTTGACCCATTTCCTACATATTTAAAAATCTCTTAGTGATCCATCAGCATGGCTAAAATCTGTAAGAGCTGTCTAATAGGGACATGTTTATATATCTTGGTGGATCATTAATGCTTTGAGGCTGTTTTGCTGCTAGTGGTCCGGTGGCATAACGAATTCCACTAAAGGTAATTTTAGCCCTGTCTGCATAGCGGACTGTGCAGCTGGGCTTCGGATTAAACCTGTAAAAAAAAAAGGCTTAAACCTGTAAAATGCTTTAACCAGTGAACATTATATTGGTAAAAGCTAGAAGTTTTACCGAGGTAGTAGAGATTCTTGGACGACTCGTTAAAGTACCAATCTCCATTTCCATTCACAGCAGGATCCAGAGGACCAGAGGAGCCATTCCTTTTGTCTATTATATGAAACGCGTCAGGACGTTGGCTCAAGTTGTGATTTACAATGACATAATCCTGGGTCTGTTAAAGAAAGAGGAAAGAAAACCAGGTCATCTAAAGAACATTCTTATGCTTCAGCTGATCTCAGCTGTGACTCCTATCATATCCATCAAATTGTAATGTTTTCTTTCTGCTTTAAGAAAGAAAAATATAATTCTCCCCTTAGAATGCATAACTGAATGCATAAAACCATACCTAGTCAATGGTTAATGTAAAATACAGTAACCCCTCAGTCTAACACGTTTTTTTCTGAGAACCAAACTGTATTACCGCCACCAGTCCAACACTGAAAAGTTGTCAACCACCATAAAAAGAAGCAGCTTGTCCTCGTATTGTTGTGTTTTAAAACCCCCACCCCCAACCCCCCCATTTTCAACAGTTATCTCAGTTTATTTAGTATTAGTAAGCTGTGCCTTCTCTAAACATGTGGGTAGAGAGAGTTATTTTGTGTACAAGTCTTTGTTTTGGCTCGTCACACGCTGCTAATGCTAACTGCTAATGCTAAAGTTTTCTGATTCTGTTTATTTATTTACCTTTATATTTTCTTTAAGGGTAATGAATTAAATCGAGTTTAAAATGAAATTAAAGTGTTCTGGGAGCAGATTTGGTGGCAGATTTAGGGTTTACACAATAAAATTCGGCATTTTAAGCTTTTTTTTTTACCAAAACACAACAATGCAGTTTTTCACTATACGTGGGTGCTCTGGGAACATAACCCCCATGAAAAGCAGGGGATTACTGTATATCTATTTTATTAGTCTCCAGTGGAAATCTGCGCAAATTAATACATTCTTTTGACAAACTGTCCCTTTAAATGCCATTAAATGAGGACAGAAATATCTCAAGTAGCCTGAAACCTGTTAAATAAGATGTTGAGATGTGTAGTAGATGACTAGAAGACATTACCCTGAAGCCATAGAACAGTGCGCTGTAGGAGATGTTACTAATTTGGGCGGCCCCACGGAAGTACCAGTTGTACTGTTGGCCTGATGGTATAAGTGCCATCCAACCAAAGCTGTGGGTAATCAGTTTCTCCACAAAGGGAACAACACTGGTACCTAGAACATGAGACAACCAGTTTTATTCTAACTACCCAATGGCTTGCATGAACTGTGCACATTTTATAGTCAAAGGAACAAATGAACATTTTTATGAGTAATATTTTGAAACAATACATGAGACCAAATGTACCGTATGCGTTGGTAAGAATGACATCCTTGGCTGAGAGTGAGGAGGGTGAGGGGTTGTTGAAGGCCAGACGATGGAAGTTTGTGGTGTTATCACATACTGACCCAGGGAAGCCCACGCTCCAGGCAGCGCTGTCAGAACAGCGGGCCGGATCCAGAAGGTTGCTCTTCGGCAGAACCTTATTTCCTGGGTTCCCTGTCGAGACAATGAATCAGTTACAGACTGAGACACAAGAACATTACTCCAGATGAATTCTGTGATGAAGGAACTGCTCATAATAAGTATTTTCCATTCCAATTTTCATTTTCGTGACTTGTGCCTTTGAGAAGTTCTTTGTAGTCTTCAGCAGCTTCCCATCTAGAATTGCTGTGTATGCACTGTATAAAGACTTCACGAGAAATTGAGAAAGATTATACATTTATAGCGTTGGATTTTAAACCTATTGCTGGATTCTTTTCTCTTGCCTTTTTAACAAAAACATTTCTTCCATAATATGTCTTTAATGACAGCTGATCTGTTATAATGTGGTTGAAAAGAAACTGAACGTTCATTCGTTTTCAGTAACCACTTAATCCTTACTAGGGTCGTTGATACACACAAACGATATCCAGGCTGATCTTTAATGGAGAATCACGTCTCGCATATAAACAACAAATGCGCATGTACTGTACATTTACAGATCTGTATTATCTCGTTTTTGGTGAATACCTGTGAGGGATCCATCAGTGTCTATGAGAACCACCTCATGTTCCCATCTGAAAGCGGCTTTGTTGGGCGTCTGGTAAAACTGGATCCCGCTGAATTTAGCGCTCCAGCCTCCACAGAAAGAATTGCAGGTACCAACTATCTCCGCCACCCCAATGGCAGCACAAGAAGGTCGGTCGAAGTTCACGAACTTGGTGTTGAGGACGCTCATGCCATCATCCAGTGGAAGAACGACCCCTCTGGCGGTGCAGTAGCTGCTGCCCAGGCCCAGCTCATCCACGTGGCCCACCAAGGTGCTGTTGACCAGAGCTGCACCCCCCGTCAGCCCCCAGCCACTCACATACGACTGGATGATGCGCTTGGACTCCACGCCAGCCAGTTCGTTATTCACAACGAGGAAGTCGCTGAACTGCACAGCACCAACGTTCACCCACTCTGCTCCCTTCTGGTTGTTCCAGGCGGTGAGTTTGCGGAACACAGCTGGTTGGGGTGTGGTGGACCAACAGTAGCCCCTCTGTACTGGGAAGTAATCCTGGAAGGTCCACAGTCCAAACCAGCCTTGCGAGTGTGCTGAGTTGTTGTAGAACTCTCCCAGAGGCACAAGCTTCTGGCAGATGTTGACATCATAAGATGGACCTTCTGGGTGGTCACGCATCCGGTACCAGTAACCGAAGTGAGTTCCTCCAGCGGCAGCATTGTGCCTGATGATGTTGTTGGGATTGGTGACCCAGTAGGCAGCCGGCGTCACATCATCATTCAGCAAGCTGGTGCTCTGCTTCACGAAAACAGCCAGGTTGTACTGCAAGATGTTACCTGTCTCAATGCCGTCCTCAATAAAGAAGGCTCCTCCCATGATGTTGTAGATGATGTTGCGCTCCACCAGCAAGTTATGCGTGTTGTGTATGGTGACAGCGCGGTTGTAGGTCTGGTGGATGGCACAGCCGCGAACATATGACTTGTACTTGATGTCACCCATTAAGTGCCAGTGGATGGGGTAGCGACCCAGGCGGAAAGCCTGACCAGCATTGAAAACCTAGCCAGGGACACAAAGCGGTGACTCAAGTAAACTCAGGTAGTCAGTGCATTAAATCAAAATTATTTGAATTATTAAATAAGTTGTTATAGCAATCCCTCACTTTTATGCAGATCAACAATCGCGGATCCAGTCTAACGCAGATTTTTAAAAAAATCGGACTGTACTAGCGGCACAAGTTCAGCGGTGGCGGTTATACACTGAAAAGTTGTCAACCGCCATAAAAAGCAGAAGAAGCTGCTGCAGCATGTAGCTTGACTGCTCCGTGTCTTGTCCTCGTATTTTAGTGTTTTAAACGCCCCACCCCCATTTTCAGCAGTTATCTCAGTTTATTTAGTATTAGTAAGCTGTGCCCTGTCTACACATGTGCGTAGAGAGAGTTATTTCAACCTTTCTAATGCTAACCGCTAATGCTAATGGTTTTTACACAATAAAGTTTTCTGATTCTGATTATTTATTTACCATTACATTTTCATTAAAGGTTATGCATTAAACTGAGTTTTAAATGAAATTAATGTGTTCTGGGAGCAGATTTGGGGGCATACACTAAAAACAGGCATTTTTAGGTTTTTTTTAATACCAAAACACAACACAGGGTTACTGTAAATATATTTTTCTTTGGGTCTCCAGGACCCTCACGTGTGTCCAATCTTCCATTCCTTACTCTCATATAATGAAGAGAAGGTTAAGACAACAAAATATCAGTTTTGGGGTGAGGCAAGGTATTTTACAGAGAATAATTTAGTTGCACCAGTACAGATGTGTTTATAATCGCCAATAGACATTGTTACATACCTCAACGTATTCTATTCTGCCAATGGCCAGATTTTCATTAGGTCGAGGTGCATGGAACATAATGCAGCCTCCAAACTGATCACTTCCAACTTCTTCTCCAAATCTTCCTTGGAAGCAAGTCTGGGTGGCAAACTCCCCTTTGGATATAAATAGTTTCAGGTCAAGCAGGTTTATTGTCATATCAGCAGTATTAACCATAGACAGTGAACAACGTAAGAATATGTAAGTTCAGACAGGTCAAACCTCAGTGCAGACAACAAGAGGGACGCGGACCCCAGGTTGGGAATCACTGTGCTAGTTAATTAATGGTGAAAATATTGCTATACAAATTACTTCAAAGTACTGGAGCGTTTTCTTGGAGATGCGTTTTCCGTCCCACCCCCCAGGAAAACACTTCGCAACAGTTATCACCACCGCCCCACACCAGTGTGTACCCCCCACATTAAAAATATCTCTGATACTCTTGTTTAGACATCACAATCGCTGCTGCTACTTTTCATGTGACGAGAAATATCGTCACATTTTAATATAGCGAGATCTCGTAGCATTTACAGTGGCTGTTGGGCCACAGGTTGTTTGTTTGTTATCAAACTTGCTATTGGCTGGCAGAAATGGCCAAAGTATGAAAAAAATCTGTTCCTACCTGTATCAAACCCAGCAGGGCAAGCCTGGATTAGGTCACTCCACTCTTGGTTGATGGATCCGCGGACGACGATGTTCCTGGTGAGCACACCCACCTCCGCCCTCGCCTCAAACACAGATCCGTCTGGCAGGGTGACGGACACCCCCAGGTGAGAGTATTTCAGAGGCTCAGTCAGGGTCAGGGTCCTGCCGTTGAGTGACACGGCTGCGATTATTTTGACCTCATTCTCTATCTGGCTGTGCCTGCAAAGTGAGTTAAGATTTTTGTCTTGAGATCCCTAAGCCACACAGAAAAACCGGAATGGCCAATTTCCACAACCATAGACATGCATCAGATTACAAAAGGTGGAAATTGTGAGAGTATTATGGTTCTATACCTGTGCCCTGTGGAGGCGATGACAATTTCATCTCCAACTCTCCAGGTGACCGAGTCCATTAGGTTGAGCGTGTTGGACCCCGCAGTGGCATTTTGGGCAAGGCGGGTCCAAGGGACAGGGATTGGGATACCTGGGAGAATATAAAAAAAATAGATTGCAGACACTTGGGTAAAAGTCTAAGGCTTTCCTTGGATTGTCATAAGGATTCAGTCATTTTATTTTATTATATTATGTTTTAAATGGTGAATGGGTTAAATGCAGAGAAAGAATTTCCCTGTGTGTTGTACTTGTATGACTATGCATGCAGCAAATAAATCTTCTTCTAATCTTCTGAATACTTTGCTGAACTAAAGTTTCTTGTTATATTCTTTATTTCCATTGTTATGTCCTCAATTCTCAAGGCGTGCTTCTAACAAGAACTGAATAAACTAAAGCTGTAATCAACAGGCATACCGTGCAGGTCCAGTACTCCCTCTCTGATGCCCAGGGTTTTGGCTCCATAGACAGGGATTTCTGGAGAGCGCAGGTGACCGTGCAGTGTGATGATGGCCTTGTGCTGGAAAGGTTTGTCCTCTGTTCCAATCTCAAGAGCTCCGCCATCCGTGATTAGAATGTTCTCGGCCTGAAGCTCGATATCCGCCTCGTCAAAGACCAGCTTTCCACCTGAAAAGAAAAAAATACAAGAAAATAAAAAAGCAGGAGAGGGTGATACGGAAGGTGCTTTTCAATGCTGTGTGAATTGCATTAAATTATGTTGCATTTTGATGTGCTTTTATATTATTCAACTAGGACAATGTCAGCATAGGAGCATGGGGCTGTCATACGGACTGACCACTTCTCAACCAGTTCTACCCTGGGTTTACAGCATTACCTCCATATAGCCAAGTTGATTGCATGTCATGCAATGTAGAGGACATTAACAGTAAACCACAGTGCAGAGGTTAAAAGCTAGATTTGTCATGATTACATGGAAATGATTATTCTGGGATGTTTACCAAGTCACTTTTTTCACAGCAGTGCTGACAGGAACCAGATGTTTAGGGTAGATAATGATCCGTTTTGTGATAAAGTACTTTCACAGAGGGTTAATATCATTATAAACACTTTTTGATGAGTCATTGTCATCTAATAGTTCTGAGAATGTTATGTTGTAAAGTGTACAACCTCACATTAGATAACCCCAGGATATTGCATCTTTCATGGTTTTGTCTGGCCAACTTAATTTCATTTGTTGATGTACAACAGGTCCTGCATTTTAGGCTACAAACACATTCTGAAAAGAGCTGGGACAGGGGCAATTTAGGGCTAGTCAAACAGATGAGGTCCCCATGTGATCAGGATTTGGTATAAAAGCAGCGTCCACGAAAGGCACAATCTTTGGGGAGCAAAGATGGGCAGAGGATCTCTAGTTTGTCAACAAATGCACGACAAAGTGATGCTTAAAAATAATGTTCCTCTGTCACGGCCACCCCACACCCCCAGCCACCCAAATCACAACAGAACTGAAATGGGGATCTCCACCCTAAGAATACTTTAAGTTCTATTGGCATTAGAGTTTCCTAGCAATTGATCATTATACATCATAACACTCTGACTTCACACCCCAACAGTTTAATTATGTAGAAAAGACATTAAGTGGCATTTGGCTGACCCCCTTATCCAGTGTGGCTTACAGTCATTAGTTACAGAGACACACTCACAGTCATTAGTCACAGAGACAGTCTTACAGTCATTACTCACAGAGACAGTCTTACAGTCATTAGTCACAGAGACAGTCTTACAGTCATTAGTCACAGAGACAGTCTTACAGTCA
>JBBPDC010088077.1:0-26934 GCA_037974485.1 Hemigrammopetersius urotaenia
ATATACAGTTATGCAGTACTGTAGAAAAGTCTTAGGCACCTGAGAAAATTATGCGTAAAAGCTGTTTACTCTTAAGCATACATTACAGCAAATACAAACAACATTAATACAGTAAATGGTGGTTTTGTGTGTGGCAAAGTGTTCGCTTAACCATTACCAGAGCTCTTTCCTCATGGAAGCCCAGTTTTACCTGCAGCTCCATCAAATCCCTGTTTCGGCTCTTTTTACTGCAGTAGATTAAATTAGGTGTTGATTTTGGAATTTTATTCATTCCCCCAATGGCTGGAGGGCCTGAGCAGAAACCTGGATCCAAACCTGTGTTCCTCTAACCATCTGACAAAATATCCACTACTGTTTAGAAAAAAGAAATATTGCTTTTTATTGTGAACCACTGTGAACAGTTCGGTGTCGGTTTTGAATTTTTACTCATTAATGTTGGAGAACCTCTGGAGAAAGGGGAGAACGCGTCCCCCCTTTAACGTGAGCCTACAGATTTGATCTGGGGTCTCTGGAATTTTAGAAATGTTCCTACAGGAAACATCTGTATTTAATCAAGCATCCGTTGAACATCTCTTTCCTTAAATGTCCCTAAACCTTTACTTGTGCAGCATTTTTGAGAGTTTGTGTCTTAAACAAGCTTTTCATGATACTCCTATTGTTTGAATCTGGTCGTGTTTACAGGCAGTGGACTGAGGGGTCAGACGAGTGATTCTGAGTGACCTTGCTTCACGAAGCATTTGGAAAATTCAAATTAATGGCAAAAGATTCAGGGACACGTCAAAGAATTTCAGTGTTCGGCTGAAGTGTTGGGTTTCATCAGGGCGAGTATCCGTTCCCATGCTTATCTCTCCGCAATGCAGGCTCTGGTCAACATCCCCGTCCAGTTTAGTCCTCAGGGAGGCGGGGGAGGGGCTCGCCAACTTTAAGAGCTCACACTGTTTTGGGGTTTTAGGAAGCTGCACAAGGTTTGGTTAAGCAGTAACAAACAAGACATTAAAAGAAGTTTATTGGTGCGGTTGGTGTTGAGAAGGCTGTACTTTGATCTCATTCTCATTTACACTTCACAGAGACAAAACACAATGTACTTAAAATGTGCTTAACCCTACCCTAATTTACCCCTGAAAATACACCAAACACCTTCATTTTAATTCATTTGTGAACCGATCCCTTAATTTTTAACCTTAAAAGTTGATTTAAGGCATGTGAAGCCCCTTAGTCCTAAATTTAAGGCATTAATTCAGGAGTTTCTAATATTTAAAGGGCGAATTTGAGAAAGTAAGAGGAAAATTCAGTAGTTGTACCCCTTAATCTGTGCAGTTTTCCCTGTAATTTGAATCTTGAATCTTGAAATAAGCCGATTTAAATGTTTAAAACACTAAAATACGAAGGCAAGACACAGACAGTCATGCTGCAGCAGACTTGCGCCTGCACATGGAAAAAATCTGCGTTAGACTGAATCTGCAACTGCTGATCCGTGTGAGGTGGTTACTGTATACATTAACACGGGTTTTAAAAAAATCATTTTAGTTTGGTGCTTTCACAAAGTAATGCGAACGCGGTACATTTAATATGGCCAAAAGTATTGGGATACCTGACCATTACACCAAAACTTTTAATAGCACTGCATTCAGATACATAGACTTTATAATGGAGTTGTTCCTCTTTGCAGCTGCTATAATGCTCTGGACTTTGTTTTTCTATAACAAACTAGATAAAACAAACAGATTTTTATATTTAATTTGATTACATTAATGTTTAATGTTGAGATTTACTAGAAGTATTTGAACTGTAAGTGTGTTACTGTGTAAAAGGGAACACTGCTCTTTAAAAGCTCCTTATTTGTTTAACGTGTTTGCAAACCAAACGTTATGCCACTTTGGTTCATATAGCAGTACTTTATAAATAAATGCGCGTGATACACTACTTTTGAATTAATTGTTTAATTTTGCACAACCCTCTGATTGCAGGGACAACGCCCTAACCACTAGGCCATCAATTGTAGCGAACTTGCCGTTGTGTTTTTAGTAGCTGGTTGTTGTCGGGTTAAACGTGAACAAGGCGAAGACGAAAGAAACTGGAGAAGAATGAACTCTAGTGCAGTGTAGTAACTGATTTGCTGTCAATCACGCTTACTGTTATAACTAGATTGTGAGTAGATAAACGTGTCATTGTGTCTGTAAATGAATTGCAGAGGCATCCGGATACAACACACACACACACACAAGCGCATACATACACATATATTCATACACCAATCTGTCAGAAAACCACTGACAGGTGAACTGAATAACATGCAGTTAGTTGCTGTTGGACGCTTTGGTTAGGGCTGAATCATGATGGGTAGATAACTGGGTCAAAACATCTCCAACACAGGGTTCCTGGTCAGTACCTACCAAAAGTGCACCAGGAAGGACAGCCGGTGGTCAGGAACAGGGCGCCTAAGGCTCACTGATGCACATAGGGAGAGAAGGCCAGTCCATCTTACCCCATAGAAGATCTGCTGTAGCACAAACTGCTGAAATAGTTCATACTTTGCTCAGAACACAGTGCAGCGCCCCCTGCTGCGTATGCTGAACGCTGTCCATTGCAGGAAGCTCTTTCAAAGAGTACATGAACATCAGAACCGGACAATAGAACAATGGAGGAAGGTGATTAGTCTGATAAATGCTGTTTTCGCTCATATCATGGGGCTAGCTGAGTGTGTGTCTGTGTGCTTGTGTGTGTCTGTGTGTGTGCCAGAATGCGGGGCAGCAGAGACCGTGTGATAACTCAAGACAGCTGGTGGCCTAGTGTTTAGGGAGTCGCCCCTGCAATCAGAAGGTTGTGGGTTCAAATTCCAACACTGCTGTGGCACCACTGAGGTTCCCTTGAGTAAGGCACCATTCCCACACACTGCTCCCCAGACGCCCCTCATTGGTGGCCAGCCCCTGCTTCAGTTGATGAATGGGTTAAAGACAGAGAAAGAATTTCACACTGTGTGCTGTGGTGTGTTCACGTGTTACTATAAGGGATCACTTTAGTGAAAGTGAAAAAGTGAAGTGAAAATGACTGTGTTCCTGGCTGCCAGCTGCTTCACTAGGTGAATGGGTTGTCGCGTGTTCACATGTGAAAAAACAGTGCCCAGGAAGCAGTGTGTGGGGTGCAGTGTGTGGGGACGGTACTGGGGAGCAGTGTGTGGGGATGGTACCGGGATGCAGTGTGTGGGCCGCAGTGTGTGGGGACGATACCGGGGAGCATTGTGTGGGGATGGTACCGGGGAGCAGTGTGTGGGGACGGTACCGGGGCACAGTGTGTGGGGACTGTACCGGGGAGCAGTGTGTGGGAACGGTACCTGAGAGCAGTGTGTGGGGACTGTATCGGGAAGCAGTGTGTGGGCGAGGTGTGTGGGGACGGTATCGAGGACCAGTGTGTGGGGATGGTATCGAGGACCAGTGTGTGGGGATGGTATCGAGGACCAGTGTGTGGGGATGGTATCAAGGACCAGTGTGTGGGGATGGTATCGAGGACCAGTGTCTGGGGATGTATCGAAGACCAGTGTGTGGGGATGGTACCTTGCTCAAGGGAACCCCAGAGGTGCCACTAGCAGTTCTGGGATACAAACCCACGACTTTCTGATAGCAGGGCAACTCCCCAACCACTATCCTCCAGTTCCGCTAGTGGTTACTTTACTTGGGTGATGTTCTGCTGGGAAATCCTGGGTTCTGAATTCAAGTTGGTTTTACTTTGGCACAGACTGCCTACCTAAACATTGCTGCTGGCCCAGTTCACCCCTGCATGGCAGCAGTGTTCCCTTTGTAAAGCATGTGTGAATGATTCACCTCTTCGCTTTTAACATTTGCTGAATGTCCGCTTTCCAAAAACAATATGTTGCGTGACCATGTAATGGACAAATCAGTGCTTGATTACATCTCTGTCTCTGTTTCCTTGAGGCCCCAGGCTTCTGGGAAATGAGCTCAGTTGTGCTAAACACAACCAGAGGCGTTCTTAAGTTTTAGTAATGGGCATGAATGAGCATCACAGCCTTGTCAGTTTGAAGTCATAACGACAGAAAGGAATTAAAAGTAAGTTCCACCAATTTAGAAACACTCCACCGAACAACATTCCGTGTGAAACTTGCCAAATATGGGGTTAATTACAGTGTTGGCAAATGGAACCAGGTGTTCCAGTGACTCCAAAACATTTTAGTTACAATCCAAAAACTGTGGTGAAGCTACACTGACTGATGTTCATGATGGGAAAATAGTTGGAAATCTAGACAGACAGACAGTCAGACAGACAGACGCACACAGACAGACGACCAGACAGATAAACAGACAAACCGGCAGTCAGACAGGCAGCCATATAGACAGATGGTCAGACAGATAGACAGACAAAAAGACAGACAGAAAGACAGACAGTCAGACAGACGTCTTTCTTTCTCTTTTTTTTAATTCCTTTCTTTCCACCTTGCAGTTTCTCTTAGTATTTAATGAATATTAAAAACATAAATATATAAATACACCAGAACTGTAGTAAAACAGTGCCTCAGGTATCAGGCAGTGACTTCCACACCAAACTCATGCGGAACCACTCCTGCTACGTTATACATAATTGTTTATTGAGCGCATTTGCATTGATGCTGTTTCCTCCTCCATGTCACCTGACGTGTGACTTTCTAAATAACTTGTTTTTCTGGTCTTTTTACACTTGTGCCCTCAGACAGAAATCAGCAGTGAAGCATCATGACCTCGGGCGGTAAGAGCGATATGTTTCTTACATGTTTAATAACAGTAATAGCGGTGGCAGGAAACTTGATGGCAGTTAATGAGTCAAATCATGTATCAGCTCTGATGTAGGGAAGGGATTAAATGAAGCTGGTACTGTGTGGTTTCTTTTATGTGCAGGTACATTGTCTTAAACGTCTCCTTACAGACGGTTCTGTTGTTGTTCTTGCTGAAGCATTTTTTTCCCACAGCATATTATGTCATATTTCTGATTACTATGTGACCATTAGTGACCATTGTGTATGGTGATATAGCTTAAAAATATCGCAATATTATTTTCAGGCCGTATCGCCCAGCCCTAGGTGTAGGTTTGATTTTGATATTCATGGGGAGCATAAAAACTTTACTCCAGACAACTCTAACATCTTTCATAGATTAACATCGAAGTACCTACAGGCTGGTACGTCGCCTAGTAACCAATAAAGAAGAGCCATAATTACAGAACACCAGTTCACCTGACTGGAAGCTTGTAGTACATTTGACCTTTTCAAACTCAAGATGAATACCAGTCTTTAGTGTACCCACATCATAAATACAAGGGTGATTCTTTTTGAGTATCGGTATAGTGTGCTACGCTAGCGTCAACACCAAACACGACATGTTCCATATTTTCAACAGAACTGTTGATATAAATTTGTCCTCATTCTGTCCTCCATTCACACAAATATTGCACTGAGCTTTGAGCTTCCTAAACCCAGGTACAGCTTCAGCCAGTCAGACCTCAGCGAGACACGGTTTATAGTGATTGGTAGGGACACTTCACTAGTCACTGGATACGTGGGGATGTGTCCATACTGTCCCTACACAGTTCTACACTCTTGCATGAAGTGAGGTCCATGGCTGGACATGGCTCATCATACTGTAACCTGCGAATCAAGGCCTCATATGGGAAAAAATAGCATCCTGATTATTATATCTTATTAAATGTTATTAGGTTTTGTCGTTTGCCTCTGGCATTATTATCCATTTCAACCCATTCTGATCTATCTTTAATCTCCCAGTGAACGCCATTGATCTCCAGCCAAAGAGAAACGACGTCTCTCCAGCTCCCAATTACGGGCAAGTTCCAGTCCCACCAGGTACAAACTCCATTACAGACACAAACAGCAGTGCCAGAGTGACAGTGTATAAGAGCCAGTTTTGATGAAGATCTTTTCAATAGATATATCCTCACAGAATTATTTTTGTAATTGCTGTTTTAAGGCTGAACAAAGTTCTAATAAAATAAAAAATTATTATTGTTTAAATCCGAGAATGACATTCTAATATAATGAGGTTTAAATAAAATAAAGGCTCACATTTAAGTTAAAATCAAGCATAAAACACTTTGTGGTGTCCACGTTGTTACATTTCGTAATTATATGAAAAGGTTAATCTTAATAATTCTTAGTTAAAAACAGTTACTTTTTTATTTGCTGCATTCAAAATAAAAAAGCGCTAGAATGTGTTTGCCGGAATGATGGCATTTATAATTCACTTTTGGTGAAGATCTTTTCAATGGAAGAAACATTTCGGCAGCAGAGATGAGAAGATTTTTTGACGTAATGACAGGTCCAGCAACAATTCAGGATTTTTCCAATGTCTAAGAACCACAATTTTCTAGGATGTTCTAATAAAATCCAGAATACGGTTCTAAATAATTAACCTCAATAGTGAAGTTCTAATAAAAAGGTCCAGACTAAGTTATATTCAGAATATATACATTTTATTCAGAACATACAAATAAGACTAACACCGACACAAGTTCTAATAAAATAACAGTAAGACATTCTAATAAAATTAATTTCTCGAATGAAAATACTGTCCAGTATGAAGTAACAATAAAAGTTAAAACAAGTTAAAGTGATATATATTTAAATATAAATCATGTTATCACAACTCATTTTCAATCATTTCCAACAAAAGACCTGGTAATATGTTGAGTAATTTGTGGATTTTATTTTTGTCTCAGGCTATGTGCCGCCGCAGGCGCCTGTGCTGATGCCCGTCCCTCAGAGACCACCCGGCTGCCCCCCAGGACTGGAGTACCTGACCCAGGTGAGTGCGAAGCTATCAGGCCTGCATGAGTCACGGTTTTGAGCCTCTGAGACTGGAGTGGAAAATAAAACCCAGAGATATAAATCAGTGATGACTAAGCGAATGTCAACACCTGCGATACGGGTGGACCGAGCCTTATGCCCACATTACCCAAGACTGTGGAGCCTATAGAAAGTGTGTGAATGTAAATGTCATGTCATCCGACTCCTGTAAACAGTGCGATTATGTGTCCGTTCTTTTGAGTTGCTCAATCCCTGACCTGTCCCTCTCTTTCTCCCGACCAGATCGACCAGCTCCTCGTCCACCAGAAAGTCGAGCTGACTGAGGGTTAGTTTTTGTCGACATAATCTCTCGTGTTTAATTATTCAAATGCAAAATTAAATTGCGTGAATGATTTGCATAATAGTTTCCACTAATTTTCTCATACACAAAGTTTAACCCCCATGACCCCCCCACCCCACCCCCTGTTGCACATTTGAATGGAAAATACGTATTTATTGGACACAATTTGGACACAATTTAAAACTTAACCTTTCCACAGGTCACATTTTGTGTTTTTCTTCTCAGTTTTTTTAATGTTTAGTTTGGTAGCATTTTCTTGTTTTCATATCCATGAGAAGTTTCACGTCATGCGGGGGTGTTAAGGCGCAGACGCAGGTGTCTTTACAGACCATTATTAACAAATACAAAACACAAAAGGCTCGAGGGCCAAACACTAGAAACATCGAATCCTACTGATAGGTGACGTAAGTGGATGTGCCTTTGTGGTTGGTGGACCGACCACACAAACATCAACCAAAACCCTTTGAATACATACAAGACAAAGGCAAGAGCCAATGAGCTAACAATCACTTAAGCTAAACATAATACCAGCTGTGACAAATATGAGGGACAACACACTGTGAACCTTTTCAACTTAAAAGTCTTACACACGCGAAATACACAATGGCGGCCTCTACTGGCCACTGACCAGGACGGCACGGTCACACTGGTGTTTGTTTTTATACTTCAACCCAGTTTTTAACACACAAAATAAACACACAACTATGTTCTGCTAAAATAGAAATAAAATGGACACAATAGTGAATAAAAGGGCACCCATAAGGGTGGATAAGTAATGCAAATCCTGATGCGCAATATTTATTTTTTCTGGAACACTTCAATAAAACAATTGCAACACGTTTACAAAAGGATAATAATATATAATAAAATATTGTCCCTGTTTACACTTGGTTTTAAAGTGTTTCCAGGACGATCCTCTATGTGAAATACACTATACTATATACACAAACACTGGATATCAGTACTATAGATAAAAACTTACAGGGAATTGCTAGTAACACTAATGGTGATTAGGAGTCTGATCTACTGATCAGTAAGTAATAGTAAACAGCATATGACCACATGTCTTTTGAACAACAGCAACATACTGTAAAACTAGGGATGGTATGGTTAGGATTGTACTGATACCACTATTGATACTGATCCTGCCTATCAATACCGATACTTATCGATACTCGATCCTACTCTCCATAATTTGAGGCCAAGAAGTAAACATCACATGAAAAGCTTTGAGAAATAAGGATCTAAACTGTGTCCTGAGTTTCTGTTTCTACAATGAGGAAGGAACGTCATTAAAAATGTTCTGATCAACAGAGCGCTGCTCTGTCCCTCAACTAATCCAGTCCTGTTTGGAAATGCAGCTATGTGAGAAAGTATTACACCCACAGCAGCCCCGTCTGAACAGGAGACTCTCCAGAGTTCAACAGGAACCAGGAAGGAACTGGGAGCAGTTTGGTGGCAGTTCTAGATATCCATCCCTACGTAAAGCCAAGAACAACAATAGCACAGGACAGACTAGAAGGCACAGGACAGAAAACTGCCCCATTTTACCAATGACAGTACTAAGTTAATACCCATTTATACTTTGATATAAAAATAGCGGTTCTGATATGCATTTAATTTAAAGTAATGAAAGAATGATGGAAGTGACCCAGGGAGTAAAGAAGTCTGAACACAAGTGCTCAGCTGGAGACGCATAATAGAGACAGTTGTATCCATCGCTATATACATATACAGTAATGCCCCACTTTTCGCAGGGGTTACGTTCCAAGAGCACCCGCGTATTGTTAAAAACCGCGTTGTTGTGTTTTGGTAAAAAAAAAAGCCTATTTTTATAGTGTAAACCCTAAATATACCCCCAAATGTGCTCCCAGAACACTTTAATGTCATTTTAAACTTAAGCATCACCCTTAAATTAAAAGAGGCAAGTATAGGTTTACCTGTACATGTTCTTTAAATTCCACGCCGAGATATGCAATGCGGAGGGTCGCTGGACAAAAGTATTGAGACACGGCGGCGAGGTGAACAGGTCTCCTGGAGATCAGTGGAACTGTGGAGTTTGAAGTGTCAATAGTATGACAAGTGGATTTTTTAAAAATTCACTTACCCACAAGTTGCAGCAGATGCTGAAAGTGGTCCTCATTCATGTCGATGTACCTTCGCACATGTTGGAGCAGAGATGCTTAGTGTTCGTGATGTTTTCTTCGAGTTCATCCAGGTTAGGTGAATTGAATTCATGCTCTAAATTTCCCCACAGATAAAAATCTCGTGGTCAAGTTTGGGGAACGTGGTGACCATAACCCCCATAAACCCTTGCCAGTGTTGGCAAAAGCAGTAAAGTTTTTCTTCTGGAGTTAGCTGGTTGGGATATTGTTCAAACATGCCCAGGTAAAATGTGATTCACCGTTCTTGTTCCTGACACCACGCACCAAACGACGTTTCGTGAGTGGGGATTTTCAGCAGAACAGTACCTCGTATCTTGGGAATGTAGTTGACCTGATAAATGAAACCAAGCTTTGTCTCTGATGAAGTACAGCAATGGATCCAAACCTTGTTCAGCAATCACAGTCATCAGCCACGAGTGTAGCTTTGTTGGGCTCATTCAGTTTTTGCACACACGTATACACCAACCTGCTCTGACTACAAAGTTACTTGTCGGCTGATGCCGTATTTTGTAATCATGTTCCAATAATTTTAATTTAACGTGGCAGCAGTATTGGAGGTGGGCTACTTATCCGTGGTCCACCCTTTATTTATATATATATATATATATATATATATACATGTTTGAAAGTACTCAGGGGTGATATGAGCTGAGTACCTTCAAACAGTAGCTAAGTCTCATTCAAAATAATTGTCCCCCTGTTTTGTGTAACAGTCATTTTAGGCTGGGAGACCAACAACAAGTATTTGGTGAAGAACACACTCGGGCAGCAGGTTTTCTACGTGGCTGAGGAGAACGACTGCTGCACCAGGCAGTGCTGTGGACCCATGCGTTCCTTCGTCCTCCATGTGCAGGACAACATGGGCCAGGAGGTGATGACCCTCACCCGGCCTTACAGATGCAGCAGCTGCTGCTGCCCCTGCTGCCTGCAAGAGGTACTGCAAATCTGTCATTGTGGTCTTGTAGGCCTTTTTAACATTTAACTTTAAACGTTACATTGAAAAGACAGCTTAGAAGAAAGATAACTCCTAAATGCAATTTTTCTATTTTTTTTTTGTTTTTCTATTTTTATGCTTGTAGGTGTAAAGGTTTATGAAATATGGCACTGCCACCAATTACGTCACTGAATTCTTTACTTTTATTTGGTACTGGCTTCCTTAAAGTCCACAAATGTTAGTGGGAGATATTTGAGTAGCTCACAAACTATGGAATTCAGGATATTCACAGTGGTCCTCTCTTGCTCTTCCAATTAAAAATGTGTCTGTTCGCTCAGTGCTGTGAACCTTCACCTAACTCTTGTTTCTGCTCTGTTCTTTCCCCCTGCTGTTAAATATTTAGTCTGTTTACAGCTGTGTGTTAAACACTTTTTCTGGTTAGGGTGACATTGAGTTTGAGAAAGGTGTTATGTAAATAAAACGTTATTTGTTAGTAACAGTGTCTCTGTGACTGAACTGAGTTCTTTCTTTCTGTGTCCAGCTTGAGGTCCAGGCTCCGCCGGGCACCCCGGTTGGATACGTGGTTCAGAAATGGCACCCGTTCTTACCCAAGTTTACGATCCAAAACGAGAAGAAAGAGGATGTCCTGAAGATCACGGGTCCGTTCTGCGCCTGTAATTGTTGTTCAGATGTGAATTTCGAGGTACTGTCCATAGAAGGAGACCATCTTTGATCTTGTTACTTAGAAGCACTCACTGATTCAGAATTTTCTCGTTCTTTTATTTTGCTTATTTGTTTTCCAGCTTGTTTGAGGTTTGTACCTCCATACAGTCCAATTTTCCTCTGAACATCTCAGTGCAAAAGATCACCTTAACTGGTAGAGAAAGCGTTCAGTGTGATGCTCGATTTGCCGCTGGAGAATCACGAGTGATACGAGTCTGTGTTGGAAGTGCCACAAATGGTAAATTAGCACTCGAGGTGTCAGACGTCATGCTGAGCTTTGTTTGGTGTTCCTGTGCCACGTAGAACCAAAGTTACTGTCATTTAAAAAAACATGTAGCAATAATAAAAACCACACTAGGATTGTAAAAGCGGCATCACATGCAATTGAACATGAAGAACAAAAACGACCACATTTCTTTTAGGTCTTAGAAACAAATGGAAAATAATGCAAGGTCTGCGAACCCGGGAGAACTTTCAGGATAGTCTCCGCCCACAAGTAGAAAACTCGCAGAGGGAGGGGCTCCGGAGAGCAGCTGAGCAGCAGCGCGCCGAGAGAAAGAGCAAAATAAATGAATAAATAAATGATACTGTGAAATGTAATATGTGTGAGTGTCCTCACCGAAGTCCAGTAATTTACCTGGTTTATCTGATCAGGCTCTTGTTAAATTTAACGAGGTGCTGCTGTTGGAACCCATGCAATGGCTTCAGAACACAGAGAAGATCGGGAAAACAAACAAAAACGGACATTACAATCATTTGGCATGTTCTTCTAACCAGCATATTTATAATATACAACAATAAAATATAGTTTTTTACAGATACTCTGTAAAAAGAGTGCTTGGGGCTTTTACAGAATTGTGTATGGCTGGGAGAGGCATATTTGATACAGAGATTGTGTGTTGAAATCTAACCTAAACATATTGTATTGTTATAAATTGGCCATATTGCCCTGCCCTAATTCTCTGTGTCTATTTGTCTTTGCTATATGAGTACATGGGCACAATAGTGGCTCAGCACTGACCTTTAGTCCTGGAAAGGTGTGACAGTGCCGTGGATAGCAACCATTTATTGTCCTTTGTGTTTGCTCTTTTGTATTGGTTAGCAGATTTTATTTAACCAGCAAACATGCTGCTTCACGGCTCCTCGGCTGGGTAACGTGTGTTTCAGGGTGTTTCTTCTCCCTCTTCAGGTTTTGTCTATGGATGAGACCTCCAACGTGGGCAGGATCAGTAAGCAGTGGACCGGGATGGTGCAAGAGGCCTTCACTGACGCCGACAACTTCGGCATCAACTTCCCCATTGATCTGGATGTGAAGGTCAAAGCTGTTCTCTTCGGGGCCTGCTTTCTCATCGTAAGCAGAGAGACCACACATTTGTCACATTTCAGTTTAAGGCAGTATGGAAGAAATGATCCCTCAGGATACTGAAAGATCACAATGTTCACAATCATAATATTTAACAGAACTTTCTGAAACAAAAAAATGCACAATTTTTTGCTTAAAATGTACAAAAGACTGTCGAAAAATGATTACTTTTAGAAAGATTCCGAACTATTTTAAACATCTCTAATATATTTCACAAAAATTAAAATGGCAAAGTCTCACAGTCATTGATGTAAATACTTCTTATGAAGATTAATTGTCTTCAAGAAGTATCGACAGTTTCATGAAAAAAAAAAAAATTCCTAATAAATTTGACAGTAATAATAAGTTACATGTCGGGATATCAGAATCATATCGGAACATTTTGTCTATTTTAAACCAGTTTATGAAAGTTTATTATTCTCCTCTGTCTGAGCAGAATATTTATGTGATGCTGGGCTAAAATGTGCACATCCAGATTTAGGATCAATTTCTACACTTTTTATAAACATTTATGTATCAGCAGTGGAAGAAATATGCATGAAAAATGTCAAAAATCTGCATCAACCTATGGTTTCTCTATTGATGCATCTCCTGGTTACAAAGTTCCGAAACTTAACCCAGTCTAATTACTGCCTCTGGTTTTTCAGGACTTTATGTTCTTTGAAAATAGCAACAACAAGAACTGAATGGAGGTCTTAATGTCCACGTAAGTAGTTTCACACAAATTTCTACCAGTCTGCAGACTTGTCCGATTTTCAATTTCACTTCATTTAGTCCGTTCTGTTGGTTTTTCCAGTTCCACCACTCGAGGGAATCCCAGCAGGATTCACTGAACCTTCTTGCAGTTTGACGCCCACTGTGGATGTACCAAAGGAACTAAATACAAGAATATAAAGTGATATTTTATGACATTTTACTACAAATACTCAATATATATTTCATTAATATATTTACAGCACTGACAATACATCTTTATTTTTGTATATTCCTTTCTTTTTTTTCTATGGAGTATAGATAGCTAATTTAAGCATGTAACCTCTAGATGGCGCCAAAGTGAAAGGTTCTGAACAGTTCAGCTCTTGTAGTCCTCACATTAGAACAAACCTCTCCGCACTTCGGCGCACTGTGAACCGCAGAAATGTATTATGATGTGATGTTTTTTCAATGGTGCTGTCAGTGAATAGAAACGTGTACCACTCTGGTGTGTGCTGTGTTTCCGTTCTTCATAGGATAGCCATGTTACACAAACTCCACCGACTGGCTCATCAGGTCCAGACCATCGTTATTATACTTCAGAATCAGAGAACTTTATTTATCCCGGAGGAAATTGTTCACATCACGACTGCACACTCACACAAGACAGAACAATACAGAATGAAAAATACCTTCAAATATAATAAAATATGTTATAGAACATATGTTAAGAAAAGAAATAAAGTACAGCTTATATATGGTGAAACATTTAAGGAAAACCAATGTGCTCAGAGGTTAAGATTAGAGCTTTTGTCTAGAGCCCCTCTCAGCATCGGCCCAAAGGGGAATTTCACTAATTCTTCAATAATTAACCCAAAATAACTCCCTGGTTTGTGTTGATGCTCGAGACGTCATGCTGAGCTTTGTTATGTGTTCGCATAGAACCAAAGTTATTGTCATTTTAAAAATTTAATAATGATATTCGCCACTAAAAAGAAATGGGGCTAAAGCATAGGGGGCAGGCCCTAGCCCAGGCCCAGAGAGGGGCTGAGCGGCCCCAGTTGTTCATGGTGGTAGTGAATGGAACCAGACATCTGGAGTTATTAAATGAAATGGTTTTGAACACGCGGAGACGGTGAGATGTTGGAATGTTAATAAGGAAACACGCTGAGATGTTTCCTCATTAACATTCCTTATGAACACTAGAAGACATGTGGAGGTTGACTGGTGGGTTTGGATTGAAAATAAAATTGCTGTGGTTGTGTCCTGGTTCTGATAACCACGTTTCTCTACATTTCACATTTAAACTTTCAAAGGGACTTCACCACTCAGCCACTGAATTATGCAGTAATTCCAAAAACTGGGTGGAGTTACCTCATAAGTGTGTTTATGTAGTTTAGAAGCTAGTCTGATAGTTGCAGACTAGAAATGAGTCCAAGCCCTCGGATCCTCCTGGGTGAGGAAGGCTCTGGGGGGCGTGGCCTGTGAATATGCTGGGTTTGATCAATAATGGAGAGCTCATCTGCTGGTGGAGGTGCTGAGAGCGGCAGGCAGCCCCTAATGAAAAGCCTGATGGATGCTCTGATGTTCCTGTGACGGGATCCGCACAGTGACAGCTCACCTAACCCACATTAGACCTCCAGCGTGACTTCAGCAACCCCACTACCTACTTACACTTGAACTCCAGCTTCACTGTAAGTGTGAGTTTGTTCAGCCTGTGGTTAGCAAAGATTAAGAAAATTGTCCATTAAACCTTTTCAAATGTTTATTATCCCTGATGTAGGTTCTGTAACAGACTCACTGCGTAGGCAAGTCTATCGGAGATTCCCCAATGGACAAGGCATGCAGGTCATTCGTGGCTAGAGGTTCCTGGACAAACTTTGGCCGCCAAAAATATCTAGTCTGACTTGTAGCCCTCCTAGAATGATGCTAATCTTTAGCATTGATGAGGTAATTAAGAAGACCCTGGGTTCACAATTTAGTGATCCACAGCCAACTTTTGACGAAATGGCGACGCTTTCTGAAGGCCTGTTGTTCCAGCAGGATAGTGAAAGGCTGCCTCGCTAGTTGTTAGTGGCTCCTGATTGGGGCTTTACTTAATAATTCATGGCGACTGTCCATAAATATTTCAGTCCGGTTATGTTTGAACGTCTGCCTCGCCATGGAAGATGGCATTTGAGGGGGAAAAGAACAAACGGCGAGTGCAGTCGTCCAAAGTGGCTGTTAGGCCCATGCGCAAGGTCAGCTGCGAGCCCTTAGCTCGGGGCGGATTCCCCTTGCGCCCGTCCCCTGGAAGGACACAGGAGGTGGAAAAAGACATTTTTAGAGCCGGGATGTGGCTCTTAGCGCCACGGCGCTGCGCTTTCTGCCGAGAATGCCGATGTCAGCCCATGACACGAAAGCTATTCATCTCCTGTAGAACCTTATGCATACACACACATTCCTGGCAAGGACTCAGTTAGACACCTCTGTGGAATAGACGCAGCGATGAAGGTGAAAATCACAGGAATGAGTGTGCAAATGGAGAATTTACGCTGGTCTATAAATGTGATGGTATTCGGGGGTGACACGAACACTAAGCCTGGAAGCGTCTACTGGCAAGATCTCAAGGCGCTAATCGTAAATATTAAGTAAACACTACATTTTTAAATGATGCTGTAAAAAACATGTGACCTGAGAGAGTGTCATTCTTTGGTCAGGGAGGCGTTTGCCCAGCAGGTGGTGCCGATGAGCCAGTCCACGCTGTCCAGCTTTAACGTGATTGGCAGCATTTTTGTGCGATGCTTGGTGGGGATGGTAGGAGGGGGAGGTGCAGCATAGCGTTACTGGTTAACCACCTGCTGGTGAAAGGTGATGTCATCACAAACAAAAAAAACATTTTAGAAGTGCAGAAAAGTCTGGAGAAATTTAATTAAAGATGAATAAAGGTAGAGGTCAACTTTATATGCAGCCTTGGAATATAATGACACCACTTTTCCCTTTTTTTCTTTTAACTGTTTGTACAGTTTGTGGCTGTGTATGTGTGTGTGTGTGTGTGTGTGTGTGTGTGTAAAACGCATAGGTGTGTAGTTTTTTCTGAACTATTGCAGTACGTGTGTAAAAATAAGAAACGCCTTCATATGTGTTGAGTGCAGCAGTGAGCGTGTGTGTGTGTGTGTGTGTGTAGAGCAGCTTTTTCTATGGTCTTTATTCCAGCAGCTTCACACTGATTCAGTTTCTAATGGATGAAAAAGTCACACACACTCTCTCTCTCCCTCTCTCTCTCTCTCACACACACACACACACACACACACTCTGCTTTTAACATTACTGTTTTAATTGCTGCAGGTGTAAAATAATGTAAGAGTGTAGTTTAACTTTTCCAAGGTATAATAAATCATTTGTATGTATGACTTTTTAATTTTCTTTGTTTGGAATTTTGAATCAGTTGGTCAATGGTGTATAAAAGAATAGTTTTACACAGACACACTCCCACACACTACAAAAGCAAAAACCAGAAAAAATTTTCATGGCTGTCTCTATAGAATGTTAGTAAATTGTCCAATCAGATTTTGAGTACAGCTAAACAAGCTCTCCCATTGGTTAGGCCTTCCGGCACTGGGTTGAAGACCTAATCTGTTGGTTTAACCCCTTACAGCAGTAGGAAGTGACAGAATCAATGAATCACATTTCATTTCCAGTGAGGGGGACCATCTTCATGGGCCTTCTGGAGGTTCCAGTTCTGTCCCTGACCCTGAATATGAGGAAACATATTTAACAGAAAATAAGTAAAAAGATGTTCCCCAAGTTCCACACAGTGATTCATGTCTGGAAATGTCCCCCCATTCGAACAGAACCTCAGAGTCTTCAGAGTCATGAGCTGGTGCCAGGCATCTGAAGTGGCCAGTCACTAAGAGAAGCTCATGAAGAAACTAGCTTTGCTTTCGCTGGAGCTGTTGCAAGGCGAGAGGCAGAAACTGATCCATCTTTCAGCAACTCCGCGAAACAGCCATGTGGGTGACACCTCGGCGGAGGCCTGGCTTTTGATGCCAGGAACAAAAAGTGTCAAAGTGACACCATGTCTATGAGTGAGAGCAGTATGGTGTCATCATTTCCACACATGAACCCATGCTTTACAGAAAGGAGGGATATTTTGGGTGGCATCCATGACACACCGGAATCTTTTGGAGAAAAAATAATTCCCCTTTTCTCACTTGTCACCAAACCCCCACAAAAACTTATATGACCTTCTAAAGCCAACACAAAGTCACAGATCAGACTTTCCTCTTCTATGCCTGTCCAGCCAGGCTTTAAACCGTCTCACACTCCAGATTCTTTGTCCATTTGCGTTCTGTTTTGTTGCCCACTGAAGAGTTTACTTCTAGAAAACGACAGGTTCCTTCAGAATCTGACCAATATTCTGCTGGGAAGTTCAGGAGTATACCATTCATGTGGATGCTCCTTTGATATGGACCACCTCTCAAACACCAAGTGCACCCTTTCATGGCTTGTACCTTAATGGTATTAGCACTTTTAGGCACCCTCCCACACGACATATTGTTCAGGAACGGTTTGAGGAACAGAATGAAAGGTGTTGACTTGGCCTCCAAATTCCCGAGGTCTCAATCTGATCAAGCATCTGCGGAACAACTAGTCCAATCCATGGAGAACCCGCCTCACAACCTAAAGCATTTTCCCATACCCGCCTGAGAACCGAAAAAAAAGGTGTCTTACAGTTTCTATTTGGGCCTCAAAAAACACCTTATAATTTAAAATTGAAATTTCTTTGAATGTAATTTTTATTTTCATTTCCCAGCGTGTCCACTGAAGAACAGGACGATTTCAGTGTGAAAATAGAACTGAAAAATGTGATATTAACCCAAGAACACATTTGATTTGATCAAAACAATGCAATTCTGTATCACTCTTCAGCTGCTTGTCTCTTGGAAGGACAATAAATCATGTATTTTAATTCAACAGTGAATTATAAGTCCGTGATCATCCTCTGGATAGTTTAGCTGTGATACTCCTGGTTTTCTGTTTGGTTCTGCAGAGGGACATCTTGCATTTGGTGCACCTCCTGTAAGTCTTGCCATTGCAGTCCTTGCTCCCAGCATGCAACCCCTCACAGGAGCATCACTGGAAAGCCCAGGATCTCCTCTACAGAACACTATAGGACTTGATGGGGTCTCTCCAAATACTTAAGGAAGATACAGGTAAACAAAATGGACATTTATTAAGGACATAAATGAATGGGCCGGCTCTCAGGAGGATATGTGTACAGGAACCGTTCTGTATCTAAACTGTACTCTGAACTTTGATGTTCCAGTGTATCTCAGTCCATGGAGTCGAATCGGCGGAAAGTTATTCTGTCAGAGCCGCTTTTTTTGTTGTGGTCTTTTATTATTTATAGCCTTGTTTGAGTGTTTAATGTTTAATCTTTTCATTCTTTATCCGTGTGATGAAAACCGAAACCAGAAAACTTATGTTGACGTTCTGGATCTCCTTCACGTTTCTCACAGAGTTAAAGATACATTTGTTAGAGTCGTAGAAAAACTCCCTCTGAAATGTATCTTCAGCCCAGACAGACAGTCGAGCTTCTAGTCAAGTAGGTTTTTTAATTGCCATGTTCACACAGTACATAGTAAAACAGAAACAATGTTCCTCTGGGAGCAAGAGCAGAACAGTATATCACAGAACAAAAACACAAGTGTAATAATACAATTAAACAAGACGAGACACCGGTCAGTGCAGTGGACAGTGGCTACATTGCGGAGAAATACAGTATTTTGACCGGTATTGTATTCTAGCAGCAGAGATGTACAAAGATGCAGAGTTTACATGTGCAAAAATGCATAACATCAATAATTATGAATGTACTTCGTCAACTTCCCAGTTAGTTTGTATTTGGTACAGGTTCCTCTATTCGGAGAAACATTTATTTGTATTGATTTATTTTATTTGTTTTCATGGTGTGCCGCGGTTCTTTGTGCCAGCGAAAAGTGCCATTACGGGACTATATTATGGGACTATATTATGGGACTATATTATGGGACATGTTGGTGCAGATACCACAGACCTTAAAAGGTGTTGTGATACCTTGAAGGGTCAGAGCTGGTTTTAGGGGTAATGTTATGGCTGACCTCAGCTATGTTGGTGATAACCTCTCATTTCCATATGGAGCCTAGTGAGCACTGCTACCCCTGCTTTTGTGCTTTCTAGGTAAGTGATGGTGACGCCATCCATGCATGGAAAAATGCTTTGGGACACATGTCAAATATAACCAGATATGACAACCTGTGATTTGGGGCACCTCCAATCCACTTTAACCAGTGTTTTGAACATTTCCCTACAGCGACATGACGTTTCCTAGCTAATGTTCACAAAAAATCATGTCTCTGAGTTTTGTCCAGAGCCTCCTAAATAAAGAAGCGAACTTCAGACGTCCAAAAATCGGCTGATTGATTGTATTCATGCTAAGGTGGAGAATTGCATATTTTTTTCCCGCAAGCTATCGCTTTAAGGAGGTTGCGTCGTGACTGAGCTGATATTAGAGCCTGGTCAAAACCCAGCTGCCTTATTTACACAGCCCCACACCCCTTTCCAATTTTCGGCAGCGATTGCCCAGATGAGTTTCGTCTAGCTCCTGCTGGAGGAGCGCACAGCTCTTCTGGCATGCCGTACACGTGTCTGCAGAGCGAGGAGGCTGGAGGATCTGAAAGGGAGAGAAGTTGCCTGCCTTTTATTTATTAATCGCATTACACTAATACAAAGCGCTCGGCCTTCCCGGGTCCGCTGCCCGCTGTACACATGCCTACGGCGTGGATCCGAGTCGTATCAAATATGCATCGGCATTCAAAAGTGAGACCTGCCCTGGCAATCCTCCAGCTGACTGCAGACCCACGCCTCACCCACACACAGTTGTCAGTCAAAGGAAGGAAGCTGGTCAGGAGACCCTGTGGACACATAATCAAAATCGATATCTGGAATGAGGAAAGAGAAAAGACTCAAGGTTTGTTTGCTGTATGCAACCTGTGTAGAAAGAATTCTGCTTAATGATGCAATCAAGAAGAGGCCAGGTTGTAGTCTGTGAGATATGAACTGCCTATATACAACAATACCTTTAGCCTAGAGATTCAGATAATTCGTCATAATCATACGCGGTTCTAGATGGGGGCCAGCGTGGGCCAGGGTCCCTGTTATGGCCCCTGCACTGAACAGCCAATGATTTAAATATTAATTTCTTATCGCGACATGCAAAGAATGCAACTAATGCTCTGTGTGTTCTGGACGGACTGCTTAAAGCACCACACACACGTCCTGTTATCTAGAACCTGAAGACCAGCAGTGCGAAGTGTAAACTTCGGTTGTTAAAGTGAACAGCTGGAGCCTAAATGGGCTAACTGCAAAGGGGCGAAGGTAGAGCTGTTATGAAAATAAATGAAAAGCTAAATATAAAATAAAATATATAAAATAAAATATTGCCGTTTTGCCGTTATAGGTGCCCCCCTAAAAACATACTGGCCGCACCTCGGCCCCCTTGGTAATTTTGGTCTAGAACTGCCACTGATCATAATTAATGAAATTTGGTCTTTTCTTGAATGATCTTGAATGATTTCTATGTTATGGTTCTAGTAAGCAGCAAACCACCCCCATGCCATTGCACTACCACCACCATACTTCACCATACTGGCCTTACAAAGCCCTACAATCCATGGTATTCCAAAAGGTTTGGAGGTCATCTGTATGTTTTTTGGAAAATAATAAGTGGTTGCCATTCATGTGGATGCTGATGACCTTCCTAAACACTGGTGCAGATGCTGGACAAGCTAGTGTGATCTATGGAGGCCCCACCTCACAGTTTATAGAACTTAAAGGATATTCTACTGCAGAAACACAGACCTTCAGAGGTCCTGGGTCTACCAGGGCCTCAATGGGTCGGAGCTGTTTAGGTGGCATGAGTCCAATATTGGCCAGGTGCTTTTGATGTTGTGGCTGATTGGTGCATATTTAATGAGGATAATATTAGACATCAGGTGAAATCAAGTAAACAGATATTTTGGATTCTTGCAACAAAATTGTATAGTAATTTAAGTGAAGTGAAAAGTGAAAATGACAATCTGGTCATACGTGAACACACCACAGCACACAGTGTGAACAGCACGAAATACTTCCTCCGCATTTAACCCATTCACCAAGTGAAGCAGGGGGCAGCTACGAACACAGCGCCCGGGGAGCAGTGTATGGGGATGGTATCTTGCTCAGGGTACCTCAGAGGTGCCTAGCGGTCTTGGGAATCGAACCCGCGACTTCCTGATCACAGGACCCTACTTACATGTTTATGTTATCGTATCATGAATAGGGGGAGATGAATAGACATCAGGATATATATGGGTGTATAATTGTCTCCGAATCTTAATGCAAGGCTCAGTTTACTCCATGGACCCCAAGCCCCCCCACCTCCAACATGTATACAGTCCTGCCTTCTTCTGATGGAAAAGTCCATCTAATGCAAAAACGTCATCAATACCAGGTTCCATATGAAATGGCGGCTCTACCGGTGAGGAGATCAGTGAGAAACAGTAATGAGTGTGAACTGTTCCGTACTGCATTGTAGCTTTAGATCTTCATTAAAAAAGACTTGTCGGATTATAATCCGTAATCATTCTATTGATATTAATAACTATAACCATTTTATTATCATATTACAGCCAATTACTGTATATAGCTATGAGGATTTGGGAATAATTGATTTTTATCGATTCATTCTGACATTATTATGGTAAATCATAAAATCTTTAATGCATTGATTTTAAACCTCGAATGATGAGTCTGCTTCTAAAAAACCTTAAGAAAACCTGAAGAAATTTGAAATGTGTGCAACTGATTTTATTTGCATTTGATCCTGTAAGCGGCAGTAAGTCCACATCCACCACAAATGTTACATATTGAACAACATAAAATGTAAAACGTGTCGTATCTTTGGCAGGGATCACATATGAATACTCTCTGTCATTCTTAATAACGTCAAAGACGCTGTGTGTGGAAGAAGTGGACTTGCAGACAGGGTGCTAAAACATTTGCACAGGGCTGTTTATCATTATGTTTGCTTTTTCATTCATCATTAACATTGATAAGGTTTTCCTGAATACTAATTATGTTTGCATCAGTGTAGCCTCTCCGCCCCCCCCCCCCCTCACTCCCAGGGGGGGGGGGCGGGATGCTGCTCGGTGCCCCCCCCCCCCACAATAATTTGGCAACCAAACTTCTGCACAGCAGGGGACCCGACCCACCCGGCGGCTCCTGCTTTGGAGTGTTCTGAGTAGGGGAAGGGTCAGAGAGTGTGAAGACGGGTGGGTGGATGTTTTTTTTTTCTGCCGTATGTGTTGAGAGACTATATTAGCATCCCAGTCAGTTCTGTATGTAGATCTGTGGACTTGAACCCATCAAAGTCTCTGGCTGGGCCTGCAAGAAGGGGAGTAGAACATCGGAGGAACGCTCCTGATGCTGATCACGGATCTAAGCGCACCACGATTGCCATGAGATGCGATTTCTCAAGCCGAGTTGGCCCTGATGAATAAGAAAGAGACGTCTGATCCATTTTTCACAGCTCGTCACCACTTGTGCGATGAAATAAACGCTCGCTCGATCCAGCAGTGGCAGCCTTTTCGGTCTATAATTGACGAGCGCTGGTGCAAATGAAGAACTACGTGCTTGATTTCCATGAAAGCTGACGCCTGGATTGAGCGAGCAGCTGGCCGTGTTTTTAACCAGGGCTTTCTGAAGGACAGAGCCTTCGTCTCTGTCTGTCTTCTTCAAATTAAATGAGGAAAGAGAAATCTGAGGCCCTGTCAGATCACTGTTTACTTCTAGTTCTTTCGCCCACTAGATTTATGCACATTATACTTAATTATACATACATGCATACATAACAGTTAGGTAACCACATACTGTTCACATGACATCACATGTGTTCCTGTGATGTGATCACATTCATGCGATGATAACATGCGTGTGATCACATAACATGCGATGTATTGTGAGGTCAAATTCACATAAAAATCACGTGACTATGCACACATCATGATCACATCTGAAGATACTATTCACACCATCACATGCGGTCACTCACTGCACATTTTATGCTATGTGATCATTTCACATCATGCAAACATGATCATGTGATCTGGGAATAACATGTAATCACACAATCACATTACATCCACATACGTATCTCATGTGATGACATGAGTGATGTGAGATCCTCCCGAGAACCCACGAACAAAAGTGTCTTACATTTTCTTTATCTGTTTGGGCCTTCAAAAAAACACCATACAATTTATTATATTTTTTATTTTAATTTCCCAGCATGTCCACCTTATTAATATAGCTTACCCATTTGCACATACCATAGATTCATAGATTACTATAAACTGTCTGATTTTGTCTTGTCTGTCTACATTATTTCTATTTTTTCTAATTTCGAATTTTTTATTTCTAAATCCTATTTCTTCTAAGTATTTGTATGTATACTGCAGATCCAGAGCTCTCGACATTTTGTTTCCCTGTTTATTTGTATATGGTGAAATGAAGAACACATTCAATTTGATAAAAACAATATCATTCTGTATTACTTTTCTGTTGCTTGTTGCTTGCAAGTCCTAGAATATCCTCTGGATAGTTTAGCTGTGGTAGTCCTGGTTTTCTTTTTGGTTATAAAGAGGAACATCTTGCCATTGCAGTCCTTGTCCCCAGCATGCAAACCCCTCTGTAGAAATCCCAGGATCTCCTCTACAGAACACTATAGGGCTTTTATAGTGTAACCCCTAAACATGCCCCCAAATCTGATCCCAGGACACTTTAATGTCATTTTAAACTCAGTTTAAAGGTAAATAAATAATCAGCTAGCAGTTAATTGCAGCTAATTGCAGTTAGCATTAGCGGTTATCATAGCAATGTGCAAAGAGTCGTACACAAAAGAAACATTGAAATAACTCTCTCTACACACATGTTTAGACAGGACACAGAGATAACTGTTGAAAAGTTGGGGAGAAAAGTCATCTATGGTTTCATCATTCATTGCGACATTGAGTATATTATCCACATCTATTCACACTTTGTTCACACGGTATCACATGATCGTATCATGCCATCACAGGTGATCACAGTATTCACATAGCTGCATGTGACTGCATATCATTCACATTCCATACGCCACACGTTTCTCACAGGTCACATGATGCCACCTATTAGCATATTATTCACAATGACGTAATTATTATTCACGTGTGGCAACAAGGGATCACATGCTGTCCATATGTGACAGCCCATGTGAGCATATTTTCACATCATCACATGTGATCACACGTTACACAGATGATCCCATTCACATCGTCAGATGTAACTGAATACTGTATTATTTACATGTGATCATGCGTATTTTTTAGACACTTCACATGTGATCCCACATGAAACATTTATTTAATATTTAGATCCGATCGAATCTCCCAATCAAACACAAACCGCTGGAAGTTTAGCGTCTACACTTTCCACGCAGTTTTTCAGTCTTTAGTTCAAAGATGTTGCGAGTGAAAAATAATATGAAATTACAGTATAGTTTTTTAATATCCGAGCTCTGCCTTATTCTCAGGGTTAACGGTATGAGCTTTCAACCATGTTCATTTATTCATTCGCTTATTTTCGTAGCGCTGGCTAATAGGCCGCGTTAATTAGCGAAATCTCTTTGTAGACATCAGGACTGGCAGGGGCTCTGCTGAGTGTTCCTTCCCAGTGGGAGGAAAAACCAACTCACCCAGAGAGTCCCCACACATCTTTCTTTTAGTGAACACTGCTCTTTTGATTTCCAGGAATATGAGGAACTAAGAGGGAATCTATAAAAGGGGTAGTGCTTGAAACACGCAAATAGGTGTGACTAAGGATAAGCTCTTTAATGAGGAATCAGTTAAAATCTGGGGTAAAAGTCAGTTTTTGCCTGGTTTTGAGTACATTTACGCATTAATGTTGTCGCTCAGCCAAGGTCTTAGCTGGACCATTCCGATATTTTGACACCAAAACAGCATGTTTTTCTGATCCTTGTGTCTTCGGATGGGCATTTTCCTTACAGAGTTCATTAAGTGACCCAATAAAATTTAGATACAGTTGTGTGTAAATGATTTGTGTGACTGATTTCTGAATTATGAACATAGTTCTAATAGCAATATGGCTATTTCTGTTCTGTAGCGGAACCATTAGTGGACACCCGGGACAGAGACAAGCTGTTTCATGGAAGCTGATTGTTTCCTGTCAGGGGCATCCAAGGCTACAGCTCTGAATGTTTTATGAATATTTTATAGTTCTGGAACATCAGTTCTTGTGTCATTCTGATTGTTCTGATGCGTACTGATGGCTAAATCTAAATCAAAACTAATGCCCTGTCATCAAAATTAATGTCTTAACCACCAACGCCAACAAAACAATTACGCCTCTAATCCCTTTTCAACCAAATTATTAAGTTTCTCCTAAAATGATCATGTCTCATTTCCCCTGTCAACAACAAAATGATCACATGACCACCAATCAACAAAATTATTACATCTCCAACCCCCTTCTCTACCTTTCCTTTAACAAAATTATTTTACCTCTACAAAATTACCATGTCTCTATTCCCTGTCAACAAAATTATTTTTTCTCCAACCTACCTACAAAATCATTACATCTCTACTTCCCCGATTACCAAAATTACGCCCCACTAATAAAATTATCTCTACCCCATAATCAACAAAGGTTTTATGTCCCTACCCCCACCGTCAACAAAATTATGTCTATAAATATCAGCATCCCTGGTAAAGCATGCTAAAAAGGATAAAACGTTCTAAAAGATATCTCTATGGAGAACTATCTCAGTGGTGCCCTGGTGGTTAGGGAGTTGCCCCTGCTATCAGAAGGTCATGGGTTCAAATCCCAGAGGCACCACTTGAGCATGCAAACTTCAGCTTACAAACTTCTGAAGGTTCAGCATCTACTTTCCACTCATATTCTCAAGGTTAATGGTGAGAGCTTTCAAGCCAAGTTCTTTTATTCATTCAGTTATTTTCGTAGCATCGGCTAATGTTCATTAGAGAATTCATGATTACCCCGGAGTATAAATATGAGGTAACACAAATCTGAATTCCCTTAGTCATTCATTAACACAGATAAGATTAGAGAATACAAAAATAAAGACATTTAGTTTAACTTCATATACAAGCCGTGTGGTTCTTTAACCTTTAAAAAGGTGGATGGACACATTGCAAGGTGAACTGAACCATTCTTTTTTGACTGCTTGGTGTGACTGAAGTATTAATTCACAGCATTAAACTAATGAGGCTGTAAAAAATGATGGTGTAATCAATAGAAAAAGTGCAGATTTAATTTCGTGGACATCTGAATCAAATAGCCTTTGGCAGCAAGAGTAACTGTCTCATGTACCTACCATTTTATCAGCTGAGATCATTAAACACAGCCAAGTCCATGAGGGAATGTAAATGTGTTTTTTCTTATGCTGGTTCACAGGCATCAAACAAGGCCTAGTGCAGCCCAAAGTACAGAAAGGGGAAAACATCTGAACACCCACCACTACCAACACCAGGCCGTCCTTCTGATCTGAGATTCTAGACACCAAGGAAACTTCTTTGCAGGGCTACTGCCAGGCCAGCCGTGGCTCGGTAAGTTATAGACAGCAGTGGAGGTGATTAAAAACACTCCTCATGAATCGGCAACATTAGGCATTCTGCAAAACCCCACCAGAAACAGATGTGGTACAAGTGGGGAATATTATAAACCATAGGCGTCGTTAGGTCTATTTTGGGGGGGTGTGAAGCCCCTCCAAAATGATCCCAAGCCACCCTAAATATATAGTCATTATTCTACTATTTTTAAATTATATATCCAAACATT
>JBBPDC010088078.1:0-10092 GCA_037974485.1 Hemigrammopetersius urotaenia
CTCATCAGTGAACAGGACGGTAGACCACTGCTGCATTGTCCAGGTCACATGGTCTTGTGCCCACTGCAAACATTCACGACAGTGTCTTGGTGTCAGTAGAGTCACCTGCAACATTTGTCTGGCATTCAAGCCAAAGCGGTGGAGTCGGTTGCGAATGGTTTGTCTGGAAACCCTAGTATACTTTCAACCACATTTCACAGATTATGGCTTAATTGACAGACGCAGTCAAATTGTAACCATAATTATTCAAACCAAACTTCAAAATGCCTGAATATCATGTAGTTACAATTCCCTTTAGTAATCAAGCAATTCCCATCCTTATACATGTTCAGAAATTTAAGTTTTAGTTAAAATCAATGAAATATCTCTGGCCCTTTGTCTGTGTCAAAGCACAAGGCCAGAGTCAAAGGGTCGTTTATGACTTTCTTTAAGGAGCCCTGCCCTATGTGCTGGCATTCTGAAGGGGGGAAGGAGAGGAGAAAGCAGCATGAGATAACAACTCCCCCCTCCCCCCACTTGTCTCAAAGATAGAGGTCTGTGGAATTCCTGCTTTGTAAGGAAAAAGTGCATGTGTCCATTTCATGAATCCGAATTTCTCTGATCCTACATATATGAATAATATATAAATCAATGGCGCTTTGTAAATAGTATAAAAAGGAAGCATACAATTTTCTCTCTCGCTGCTCACTGCCCCTCACGATTTCAGGTGCAAAACAGCAATCTGAAAACGAAATGAATAGCAGTGGCGTGATTGGCTCATTGTGTAGCCGGGGGCGGTGAGAACATGCCCATATAAACAATCGCACATGGGACATCACTTTGGCATGCATGTTTTCAGTTAGATTCAATGCTTAAAGGTAAAGGTTCTATAATATCAAGGCTGTGTCTGTCCCCCAAATTAAACCAGAAAATAGAAAATTTCAATTGTGTGCTCAAATAAATAAACTAATCTCTATAATACTACCGGTAAGCTCAGCACCTTAGATCTAAAATGAAAGCTGGGACTGTGAAACATTAGATTACTTTCTCCTAAAGCTGATTTGGTAAATGAATTAAAAACTGATCCGAGTATTGATACCTTATACCTTACTGAGACGATCAATAAGGGGATGGCTGGGTTGATCACCAAGATGATGGCATGCTAGGTCGCAGCGGTCACTCCGGGTCCAACAAATGTGTGTTTTATTCCAGACTTCACACCAAAACTCCCCAAACATGTGCATCCAAAGAGTTGGTACGCATGTCTATGACCACTAGACCCTGCTCCAGATAAGAAAAAAGCGGGTAGCTTACCTCGAAGACGAGCTGCTGCTGCTACTCTGAGACCTTGGCTTGCTAGGTGGACCGGGCCCTCAGACCACGGTGTCGCCTGATGCCAATAGCCAGGGTAGGAGACAGAGCAAGAAAGTGGAAGCATGGCAAGCAAGCAGGGGTCCATGCTAGGCTCAAACCTAACGTTAGCCAGCCAGCAATCCCATCCATCTTCCTCACCAACCTTCATTCTCTGGACAATAAACTGGACTACATCCGACTTCAGCAAACCACCCAGTGAGAGTTGAGAGACCGTTTTTAACGGACACATGACTCAACGACAGCGTTCCAGAGATGGCTATGGATATTAGCAACATGCTAATGTACCGTAGCAACAGTGATGCTAACTCTAGCCACGAAGAAAAAAGAAGTGCAGGGCTTTGTGCTTGAACTGGAGTGTGAACGCCGTGCTGATCTCAAGCTACTGAAAGTGAAAATTCGGTCATACATGAACAGCATGAAATACTTCCTCTGCATTTAACCCATTCACCAAGTGAAGCAGTGGGCAGCTAGGAACACAGTGCCTGGGGACGGTACCTTGCTCAGGGTACCACAGAGGTGCCTAGCAGTCATGGGAATCAAACCTGCGACTTCCTGATCACAGGGCATAGGTCCTAACAACTAGACTACAGACTGCTCATTGCTGCTGGAGTTTGACTGTTAGATGTAGACCATTTATTTACCAAGAGCATTCACCACTGAGCTTATAGTCACGGTGTACATTCTACCCAGCTCTAACACAACATGCTGCGAGAACTGTATGGAGCCATTAGCCAGCTTCAAAACACACACACTGATCGACTGTTTATTATTGCTGGAGATTTCAAACAGGCAAATCTCAAGAAGCTTCTCACCTAATTCTACCAGCATGTGGACTTTCTGATGAGGTGGACAAACATGCTGGACTGTATTTACACAAACATCCCAGACGTGCTCTGATCTGAACCCCACCCCCACCTCAGATTCCCTGTTTACGTGTCCTATCATGTGCATCCCAGCCTACAGAGTGCTTGTCAGATGTGCCAAGCCCGTCCATAAGCAGCAAGTGCATTGATGATGTCACAGTCTCCAAGAACATCACCACAGGCTCCAACCAGAAAATGTGGATGAGTGCAGAGGTGCCCACACTGCTGAGAACCTGAGACACCGCCTTCAAATCAGATGACAAGGCTGCCCTGAGAACAGCAAGGACCAATCTGTTCAGGGCCATCAGAGCAGCAATGCAGCAATCTGAAAACATGAATAGCAGTGGCGTGATTGGCTCATTGGCGCAGACAATCCACAGCCACTTCAAAGATACTGGGGATGTACAGCGCATGCAGCAGGGCCATTACCAACTACAGGGCCAAAACAACAGTGGAAGTGAGGAAATCCATACCACTTCCCAACGACCAGGTGCTCTGTCTGATCGTGGCTGACATGAGGAAAACCCTGCTTAGAGACAACTCATCTGCACAAAAGGACACTTGCGTAGACTTCATAGACTTCAGTTCAGTATTCAACACCATCATTACTCAGCATCTGATCGGGAAGCTGAGACAGCTGGGCTTAAATGCCTTCCTCTGCAACTGGGTCCAGGACTTCCTGACTTCCAGGATCGGGAGCAACATCTTTAGCACCACCACACTGAATACAGGGGTCCCCGGGGCTGTGAGGTCAGGCTTTTTCCGTTCACGTTGCTGACCCATGACTGCACAGCAATGCACAGCTTGAACCACATCATCAAGTTTGCTGATCCTCACCGTGTTCTACAGAGAGACCATTCTCTGTATCACAGCTTGGTATGGAAATTGCAACATTTTGACTCTACAGACCGCAAGACCCTACAGATGATTGTTAGAACAGCTGAGAAGATCATCGGAGTCTTCCTCCCCTCTGTCACAGACATTTACATTACACATTTACATTACAAATTAGTCCACACATTTGTCACTTCCAGACTCTTGTCAAGCTGCTCCAGCAAAAATCTAAATCTAAGTCTACATTGACTTCTGATCAAATTCTGTATTTATTAAAAAATTCTACTAATGACATATAAAACCCTGAATGACCTCGGACCCCAATACCTTCGTGAAGGTGCTGACTACTTACTTGTCCCTAGAGTTATGAAGGTTTCAGCAGGGGGAAAGTGCTTGGAATGCTATTCCAATTAATATTTGGGACTCAGACACAATCGTAGATTTTAATTCCAGGCTGAAAACCTACTTGTTTAGTCAGGCTTTCTGTAATTATTTTTTCCTACCAGATGAAAGATGTAGAGCTGGGAGGCAGTCAGCACAGAGAATTAAAGTAAACTGGGGCAATGGTGCTATCGCCCCACGACTCTTCATGTTCACTCATGTTTGTGATGGTGGAGTGGAGGTACACCGGTATCTCAGGGTGCTCTCATGCCCAATATACCTTTTTGTTCTGCCCTTTCTAGCTAGGCTGCTTTAGCAAGAGATGCCAGAATCTTAACTTACACTCTTCACAGAGGAAAATAATTCTCCCAACATTTAAACAGGACCAATTTTCTTCTCTGTTTTCTTTGTCTGAGGGGACCTGCTGCACACTTGTCCAGCCAGACTGATCACCATGGGACCCCAGGTCACCACCTTCCTAGGCCTGCAATCGCTGGGATCCTGTGCCAAAATGCCCTTGACTGGTTTCAGCAGCTCACAATTCCACACATACTCTACCCCAGTGGAACCCAACCTGGGGTCTGGGCCCCTCTTAGGGGGGCGCTAGAGATCACAAGAGGTGTGCAGAATTTTGTATGCATTGAGTTTACCAAAATTATAATTGTAAACATTAAATTCTTAAAGAAGAGATATGTAAAAGTGTGAGTATAAGAGCAAAAACCTACAACCACTGGTTATTTTTTGAAAATAAAAGTTTGTAATTAATCACTTTATTCTTTTTGGGTGTCTAAGCGGGTAGGAGTTGTGGTGCCTGGCTTGTCTTGGCACAGGCAAGGGGGGCTTTAAGGAAAAAAAGTTGGAAACCACTGCTCTACCCTAATTAGGGGTAACTGCTGCTTAAAGCTCCAGCGGTGATTGTTGCTCCTGAACCTGCTGTTTTGTGAGATGCAGACTCTTCCAGCAAATGTACCTCTAAGGACAACTCTGTTCGCCATAGATGGCCTATCTGTCAATAATCTTGTTCATGAAAGCATTCTCTTGTTATTGAGGGAGTTTTTTCTCGCTTCTGTCGCCTTTGGCTTATTCACTTGGGGCTCGTACCTGGACTCTGTAAAGCTGCATTGTGACAACTTGGTTGTAAAATGCGGTATATAGATAAAATTTATTTAATTTAATTGAAAAAGAATGAAAAAACAAGAAAGCAGGAAGAGAGAGAGATACAGTGTGAAGTAAAGGGAGCGAGAGAGTAAGTGTCTCTCATAGACAAGCAGCTCATTGGCTGTGTGTGGAGAGAGAGAGTGTGTGTGATCCACACTGTATGTGCTACACTCTCACATTCTGCCCAGCGTAGCTAGTGTGTGCACCATGAAACCTTATGTCGCACTTCTCTGCTCCGCTCTTCACATCTTCTCTCCTCCTTTTCTTCTCTCTTTTCTTTTCACTGTTTCTCTGAAATGAAGAATCCACACTTCATCCTCCATCGGCTGCTGTATGAAACCGCTGGTATATTCTCCATGTAAGGTAGGCAGTTCTAGGTCTCTGCTAGTATATTTATATGTCTGAGTGAGTGGTACATCTGCACAGAGCTGTGGGATCTTTATTTTTTCATTGTTTAGGCATGAGTGGTTTAAAGGAATGAGTGCTAACTATTTTTAGGCATTATGTGTTGCATGCCTGTGGTCAAAATCAGTGTGATTGTGTGTGTGTGTTTGTCCACTCTACCTCCAGCATAACTGCCCAGTAGTGCTGTTCAGTTTTCTTCCTTCCTTTTTGATTACAGGAGATTAACATTCAAAGAGTTTTTTTTGTTCAGTTCAGCTACAAACAACCAGATTTTTTTCTTTAGTAAACCTTCAAACATGTCCTCTAGAAAACCATCAAATATTCTCTCTAAAAATCATGAACATTTCCACAAGAAATGTATCAAATATTTCCTCTAAAAATAACATAAAACATTTCCTCTAGAAAACCATGAAATATTTTCACAAAACAACATCTATCATTTACACAACAAAATATTCAAATATTCCCTCTAGAAAACCATCAAATGTTTTTTTATTAAAAATCATCAAACATTTCATCTAGTTTACAAACATTCCATCTAGAAAAACATCAAACATTTCCTCTAAATATAAATAAATATTTCTGCTAGAAGTCATCAAACATTTTTTCTAGAAAACCATCAAACATTTCTTCTAGAAAACCATCAAAGCTTTTTCTCTACAAAATCATGTTTTTGTCAGAATCTCTAATATGTGGTGCTTTTCTGATATAGAATAACTTATTGTGTGTGTGTGTGTGTGTGTGTGTGTGTGTGTGTGTGTGTGTGTGTGTGTGTGTGTATGGTCAGCTGATGAGAGTGATACTCCAAGGCTTTTGAATGAAAGGCTCCTGTCATCCAACAGCAATTAAGCTACTCCTGTGATGGAATGTGTGTGTGCATGTGTATTTTGGGTTTATGTTTCTTTTACCTTTTGCCATTCTCTCTTTTTCTAAATGACATTGTATGAGACACTGGTGGGCTTTGCTGTGGGAGTTGAGATCGATATCAGGTCAAGCCAATTTAACCAAATATGTGCAGATGTGAGGGAGCACTGCTTTACCAGTAAAAACAAAAGCTCTATTTGCCTACTGCGGAACATCCATAAAACATGACTCTCTATTACAGTGTGTGTGTGCGTGCATGTGAGCTTGCGCGCTCGTGTGTGTGTGTGCATGTTCAAGACAAAAGTGGAAAACTATATATAATTGAAGAAAACAGCACTTTAACAATATTAAAACTCACAAGTGAAAAAGCAAAATCATGTCTTTTTAGCTCCTGAAGATATGATTTTGTTTTTGTTTGGAAAATTCTGATAAATTTTAGATATGTATAAAAGAAGGTCAAGGTAAAATAAAATGATTGTAAACAATTTGTATTGATTAATTTTTGCTTTTTTGAAGATTGTCTGCTTTCATATTCTGCAAAAAAAAAACCCTACCTTTTGTTATAGGGCATATTGAGTTGATATTCACTGTTGTCCAATCAGATTTGTCCTCCTTTGTTCATTTATTAAAATGGAGCTAAGCTTACTTTCTTTTTCAAAGAAATCCCCTTTGATTTTCTTGCTGCTAACAGAAGACAAGAAGGTAATCAACCTGAGAAAAGCAGCAGCACCTACAAGTCACAAGAAAAGAGTTGTGTCTATGATGAAGCTGATTTCTATCTAGCTCAAGCAGTAGATTCACACAACCAGTCTGTGATTCTGAATCCACTGTGTTGTGATGATTAGATGTAGAGAAACTAGATTAATTCCCATTTGGGCTTCAGTCTCTAATCCTGCAGTGTCCAGGACAAAATAGACACAAATTATAAACTTTTTTAAAAATTTAGTTTTATTTATACTGACCCTCAAGTACAGTCCTGAACATGTGATTGCATTGCTACATTTAACATACAAATGTCTTAATGTCTTCAATTCCATGACTGCAGTCATGTTCATTTCTCTTAGCGTGCCTATTGAATTCTATGAGATTGTTATGTGAGATTTATTCTAACTGGTGTAGTGCTGAGTACTGCAGTAGTGATTTGAGTTAAGACAAAGTGCAGCTGCTGAGAAACACCGTGGGATGACTGCTGCGAAGTACAGTGATAGCTTGTTGCAGCTAGTGGTACATGTCCACATTTGACCCTTTTTTAAACAATGCTAGCCACTCTTGTTTAAAAATGTCTGTTTGTGCACCAATGTTACAAGACAGTCTGTTCTTGTTTTCACTCTGGTTGTACCGTGTGATCACTGAGCAGCAGTTTCAGAGCAGTAGTTTCAGATCTATCAATTTTTTTAAATGAAAATGTTAATTTTCTACATACAGTATCTCCTCATCGGTGAGCCGATCTTCACTTGGATGTTGGTGTCACCTGTTTGACTCATTTAACAGGATGATTGCATTTGTTGTATAACAGCATGCACTTTGATTTCTGTGGTTACAGTGCCATAGAAGTGGTGAACAAATAAAGGAGAACATAAATACTCATAAAAGATGGTTTATAAAGGCATGTAATGAACACAACAGCTTGGAAGCGTCATTTGCTGGTTTTGTTTGGATGTATGTCAAGTATGTCCAAAATGTAAAGATTTGTTTCACAACGTCAGACAGCAAGTCTTTGTTTCTTTGTTGTGTTTGTTATGCTCTTGAGTGTCCTGTACTGAAGACAGCACTCTGTCTGTCACTTGGTCCATCAGCTGATCAGACGTGTTCCAAGTTGAATGTGATTTAGTTGTTGTTGATGGACTGTTAGACGTATAAAAGTAAGAATGTCAAACTTTTGAGCATAAAGATGATGGTGTATCAACTGTAATCTTAAACATCAATTTATTTGCACTGTTATTAGACAAAACACATTGGTGTGATGGAAAATAGTCAACCGCGATGCTACGTGTGGTCAATAGTAGCTACACTGCAAAAAAAATAAATCAAAACTAGCTAAAAAATTCTGAAAAGAAATAACAGATCTTTTTTTATTATTTAGTATTAGTTTATTTCTATCTTTAGAAACTTCTTCTTGTTTTAAAAAAGCTTGGCCAATAATTTTGATTGATTCTGGCATCTCATGTACTTCAAAAGCAGTCTCCAAAGTAGACCTTGATTGGACGCTCCGAGGTAAAGCTATTTCAGCGGCAATAGCGACTGACCAGAAGAAATAATGAGCTTATAAAAACGGGAAGGCCAGAAGAGCGCAGCTGTAATGGTCAATGCAAGCGGCCAGGTATTAACATGAGAAATCTTTTAAGATAATGTAAAGATCACCAAGCAGAAGAGTGAGCCGCAGAAGCAGGAGAGCATGCTGGGAGTTCATGTGCCACTGCATCTCCACCTGTCAGAAGAGCATGGCTGCTTTCTTCCGACTGCCTTGTTTTTCCACACCACTGGAGCAGGAGGGATCAAGTCTCATTTCTCATGTAAGCTGTCTTAATTTATGGAGCACCATTCCTACAAAAAGAAATACTGGTAAATATAGAAATAAAAATTGTGATTGTACATGTGGGAATCCTCAGGTCTTTCAAAATTAGAGGTGTCAAGTGATTTAAAAAAACGTAATTAATTTTGGAATGACTGAATCAATAATCATTATTGTCACAGAGCTCCATCTCTCGGCAATGAGTTTCGCTTAGGCCCAAAGCAAAAAAGCATGCGGGCCTAAACAAAACTCAAAACTATAACAAAGGAGACTGGAGCATCAAAACAAACCAGCATAACTGACTGGATCACAAAACAATCTACATGGCGGACTGTGGACCGTCAACTAAGGTCCCACAAAAATAATTTAAATACAAAACCTAGCACCAACATTTTAGACTTCCTTACTGAAAGGCCTCAGACAGTCCATATTGGCACCAATATCTCCAGCACCATTACCATGAGCACAGAAGCACCGCAGGGCTGTGTCCTCAGCCCTCTGCTCTTCACACTCTTGACCCATGACTGCTCAGTAGAGTCCAGCTTCAATCAAATCATCCAATTTGCAGATGACATAACGGTGGTGGGTCAGAAACAACATCTCAACCTACGCAGATGAGGTGACAAGACTGGCTGCCTGGTGTAAGGACAATCTCTCTTTCAGTGTTGACAAGACAAAGGAGATGATAATTGACTCCAGAAAATCCAGCCCTGCTCACCCACCTCTCACCATCGATGGCACTCCTGTAGAGAGGGTCAACAACACCAGGTTCCTGTGCACTTCATGTAGCATATCACAGAAGACCTCTCTTGGACCCTCAACTCTACCTCTATAGCTAAAATGGCCCGGCAGTGCCTGCACTTTTTACAGAGACTGAAGACAGTGAGCCTCCCCCCACCAATCCTCACCACATTCTATAGGAGCCATCGAAAGTCTCCTCTCCAGTTGCATCACTGTCTGGTATGGGAACAGCACTGTCTCAGACTGTAACACACTGCAGCGCATAGTGAGAGCAGCTGAGAAGGTTATCAGTGTGGCCCTGCCCTCCCTGAAGGACGTTTTCCAAACCTACTGCTTTAACAGAGCCAATAACATTGTGAAGGACTGTTCCCATCCATTACATTCTACTGTCTGGCAAACGGTATCGAGGCTTCCGTTCTGGTTCTGCATGGCTGTGCAACAGCTTCAGGCCATCAGGGCCCAGTATATACTGCTCAAAAAAACACTGGCAACACTGATTGTCACTGAGAGAGTCTAGACTGTAAATCAATGTTGCTTCCTCAGTGGATAGTTTGATTTCGCAGATGTGTGATTGACTTGAAGTTACATTGTGTTGTTTAAGTGTTCCCTTTATTTTTTTGAGCAGTACAGCACAGTCCTTTTATTTTGAAAGTCAGTGCTTTCACCGAAGTAACGCATGCAGGGCCGGACTGGGATTTTTTTCACCAGGTTGGGTTTTCGCATCTCGGCCGCATCTTGGGCCTTTTTGCAGAATGCACAGATCGCCAGTCCACCCCTGAACACCAGCACTGAGCTATTTAATATGGACAAAAGTAATGGGACATCTGACCCCCGCAAAAACCAGCCGACACATACGTATGACGGTTCCGCCCACATGCTTTGCAGCTGCTATATTGGTTGCGCACCCATGCTCTGGGAACTTATTTTTCAATAACAAGCTAGATAAAACATGAACGCCCTGCAGTGGCAAATAGCTTTGGT
>JBBPDC010088149.1:0-10089 GCA_037974485.1 Hemigrammopetersius urotaenia
TCGTTCTCGCCCCCTACAGTGCAGTTCGGCTAGGTATACATCTGCGCTAAAATATCAAGGTGAAAGTCATCATAGCTCGCGTAGTACAGACCCAGCTCCCAACCCAACTTTGTGGATAGATTAACGGCGATATTTTTTTTATCGCCTGATAAGAGTCTCACGTTAATGCAGCATGTTAACGCCAATAGCGGCCCACCGCTAAAAATAACCCTTTATGTTATTCATTGGTAAATCTAAACTGATATGGAATTTAAAGAAGCATCCATAGCACCCCACCACTCCCTCCAAACTTTTAAGTCTTTTACAATTGTCTGTACCCCTTAACAACAGTTTTGTGTAGAATCTGTCATTCTACCCAGCAATTTTCAAAACGAACCCATGTTTATTATTCAAAATAACCAGTGAACCTGCATGTGTTGTCTGAGTAGTTTCTGTTGATGGCAAATTCCGTTTTTGAGTGGGTACTATTTTCCTCTGCCCTAAATGTCTAATAAAAGTACATTTTCAAAACTACCACAAATCAGGAGGATTATGCTCTGTGCCATAGCTTTCACTAAACATCTGGTTACTAGCATCACTGCTAGGAGTCATTTCAGTGACTCTATGTCATATATTTATGACTTATGATTTTCTACAAAACAGAGAATGTTACATTCCACTCTGAATGACTTTACATTTAATTATGCAAAGATCACTTAAACAGCAAGGGCCTGTGCTTTGACCCACATCTCAATTCCTCAATTATCCAGCCTACATATAGATTGCAGAGTTGCATACTACTACTACTACTACTTATAATAATCATAATAATAATAATAATAATTATAATAATAATAATAATAATAGCAATAATCATGTGGGCACATTTCCATCCCAGGTTAGAGACACCGGCTGTGACTCCACTATTCAGGATCTGCAGACTCTCGTGCGGAATTATGTCACTCAGCTGCAGTGGAGTGGTTTGTTCTCGGCTCCTATGTTAGCGCAGATGTTTCAGTCCGTCTCCAGTAGGTTGAACAAAATCTTGACTGGCCCAAAAGAGATGAATGCAAAGAAAAAGGTGAGCTGTCCAAGCTATTCTGCATCTATTTCTTCGTAAGATTTAAGTGCACCTTGCCATGGAATGTGTAATTGTTCCTTTCTGAAGCTGCGGGAGGACATGCTAGCCGATATGTGTGCAGCTTTGACCTACGGGGAGTCTCTCAAGCTTCTTAGGGAGGTCCAGATGATCGCCGACATCGTCTTGAGCCTCGTCGCCGAAGAGGATGAGCTGGACTACAATGCTGAGGTACCATGAGTGCGGTATGAATTTGGTCACCAATCATCTGAGCATGCATTTATCTGAGTACTTCTGACGCGTTTTTTTTTTTTTTATCCACAGTTGCAGGCATGTTGTGTTCTCAGCAGTGTTAGTAAGTCTTTAATCTCCATGTCACTCACTGAAGTAGACACCACTGGACTGATCATGCCTGCAGCTACATCCATTCTTCAGTCTGCCAGTACCATTCTTAAAGTTTCTGCCAGCACAGACAAGCAGGTATTTGTCAACAGGGTTTTATTTAGCCTTTGGAGGTCTTGGTGGGCTTTATTGCATTTTAGGGACCTGTATCACATTTTGGGGTGTATGTGGGGGGGTGCTTTATCGCAATCAGGGCACCTATGTCACATCTAGGGCTGTGCGGAAGAACCATTGCTGCACAGCCAAGTCAACACACACACACACACACACACACACACACCCCAAGAACACCCTGTACTCCCATAACGCAAACCACACCCCCCCAACCCCACCACCCCAACAACAGCCAATACACAGAGCCCCATGTCCCCACCACTTTAAAAATGCTTCCCATGCATCTAGGGGACATTTATCACATCTTGTGGGCCTTCATTGCCTTTGCCACATGCCTATCAATGTATTCAACACTGATGTGTGTCAGAACAGAGAGAGAATTCTTCTGCATTTGTTTGCGTTCTGAATGTAGGTTCACAGTTAAATGAAGGTGGCGGTTCAGGTGACTGACAGTACTGTAGGTCTTTGGTCAAATGCAAATCATAAATGCGGAAGCCCTGGGCTGCAGCCCTGTAAGCTCACTGGTCTCAATCCAGGTGGAGCTGTTCGGACGTTTTGTTTGGTGACATGCTGGGAGAGCTAGCATTGCTAACAAACACCAGAAGTGAATAGTCAACCAAACATTTTCTGTAAATATATCCCCAAAAACATCCCAACACCACATCCGGCACTTTATTAACCTGCCACAGACTTATCGATGTGGGTTAGGACACAGTTTGATTTACCGTGAGCTGTGAAAATCATGCCCAGTGGACAACAGGCTCTGTTTTCACAAACCAACTCAATGCAGGAGTGACAGTGGCCATCCTAAACACAAAATCAGATCCAAGGTCAGTCCTCCCTTTGGCTGCTTTGTGAATTCCAGCTCTGGCCTCTCAACATGTCATCTGTAGCTGTAAAGTAAATCATAAACTGTGTCTTAAACAGTGCTAAACTGCTGTGTAGGTTGTGTATGTGCTACAACAATGAAGAGCTGGGTGTGGTTTGAGGGGCTTGAGAGAAGTTTTTGGGAGTAAGTTTGTGAAAAACGTTCGGCTGCTGTTTGTTTACAATGTTAGCTTTGTAGCTCTCATACCAAACTAAAGCAAAATTCAGACTTGGCTGATCAACTGCGTCTGCTGTTCCTTTTATTTAACCTAGTGTTATTAACTCTGACCCTCCTTCCTCCCCAATAACCTTCAGACGAAGAGCTACATGCTGAATTCTACTTCTTTGCCTTTTAGAGCGAGATCTCCAGTCTCATTCTCAGCATTACTGACAACGTCCAGAGTGCCCTGCTGTCCAATAAAGAGCCAAACCAGGAACCGACATTCCTCATTTCTCCCATGATTAGCCTATATGTCAACAGGTAAGGGGACGAGAAGAACAACATGAAGGTTATAGAGCAGGGCTGCACTTACACGCTTAGCTGGAAGCAGCAGTTCTGGATTCTAGATAATAACTAGACGCATTATTCATAGAGATAATGCAAAGTGTGATTGTGTGGTTGCTATGAAGCCAGTGTTCGGAGACACGCAGACATTGGTTTGACCAGCACTTTGACATCATCAGCAGTAATGAACTAATGAAGTAAAAATAGTCATTAATGCTTACTAGGGTCGTGGGTCCCCGGAGCCTATCGTGGGCATGAGGCAGGGACTCACCCTGGGCGGGACACCAACCCACCATAGGGCACACACACACACACACATACATACGCACACACGCAAGTCACTCACACCTCTGGTCAGTCTAGAATCCCCAGTTCATGTCTTTGGACTGTGTGAAAAACCAGAGAGCCCAGAGGAAACTCATGCCACCATGAGGAGAACATGCCAACTACACACACACACACACACACACACACACGACCGGGGCCCAGATTTAAATCCCCAACCCTGGAGGAGTGAGGCAACAGCGCCACCCACTGCACAGTCAAAACTGCGGCCTAAAATATTTCACAATTCTACTGACGCCCCTGAACTAGACGTTGGAATTGATCGAATATTTATTTTCATTCTGAGATCTTTATACTTTATACATTATACAACACACAACAAACGTGTAATGCCAGATAAATGGGTTAAGAGCTTGTGAGGAAGCCTGTGTTGGCTTTCATCCTCCAGGCTGACACCAAACGAGCTTCAGAATAAGTTCTTCAGCATCGAGAACAGCAGCTCAGCCAGCTTCCTCCTCCCATCTCTGGGTCTGGGGATACTGCCCTCGGAGCAACCAGTGGATGTGCGGGTGAGTACATGTATGCGTACCTCAAAAAAGTTGAAATGTATAAACTTTAGTCAAAAATCCTCTCATTTCTGGCTCTCATCTAGAGAGTCGTCATTACAAAGACTAGTGACTTTGACAGTGTTCATTACTCACCCCACTGCAGCTTAAAGATTCGTTTTGTTCCCTTTGTCTGGTCACAGATGTTAAGTTTCAGGATGAACCCTTTCTCCTGGAGTGATCCCATAAGTGGAGCAGTGGGGGGTCTGTCTCTCTCCAGAGAGAACGGCACTATCATCCCAGTGACAAATCTCAGTCAGGAGATTGAGGTGAGAATGGGGTTCGTTTCTCTTCTGCGTTTGAGACAATCCTAGACCTAAATCCTGGAGGTTAACCAATCCATACACTATATGGACAAAAGTATTGGGACACCTGACCATTACACCAACAGGCACTTTAATGACATTACATTCAAATTAATAGACTTTAATATGGAGTTGGTTCTCATCTGCAGCTATAACAGCTTCTACTTGACATGGAGGCTTTCAACAAGGAATTTGGGTCCATTCATTCTGCAGAGCATTTATTAGGTCAGACACTGATGTTGGACAATAAGGCCTGAGGGGGTTGAGGTCAGGACTCTGTGTGGGTCAGTCAAGTTCTTCCGCACTGACCTCCTCCAGCGTGTCTTTATGGAGCTCGCTTTGTGCTCTGGGACACAGTTCTGCTGGAATAGAAAAGGTTCTTCCCCAAACTGTGTCCACAAAGTTGGAAGCATGTCGCTGTCCAGAATGTCTTGGTCTGCTGAAGCAGTAAGATTGACCTTCACTGGAAGTAAGGGGCCCAAACCCAAAACTTGAAAAACAGTGTCCCAATACTTCTGTCCCTGTAATGTATTAATCATGTTGTGGATATTAGTCTCATTTGACATACTGGACTTTCTTGCACCTTAACTCACTGCTATCTTTATATATTTATATTGTTAATATTTCAGTCATATATCTTTTGCTATATCTATGTAATGGAATGCCTACACATCTGGCTTTGTTTGTAGATTATTTTACCAAGGTGGGACGCTGTGGACCTTAACACTACTTTCCTGGACTTGAGAAAGTACAACACTCTGGCCATCAATGTCACCGCTCCGAGCATGTCTCTGGTTTTGAAGCTGGAACCTTCAGAGACGATGACTTTGCAGTTATACCTGGGCCTCCAGTATTATCCAAACGACACACATTACAAGGCCAAAGTGCAGCTTCCACAACCAGGGAAGTTGGCAGGTGATTTAAAAAGTGGTCCTGAAGATAAACAGATGTGCATGTATGAATATTCTGTTTTATAATATAGATTTATTTATATTATACACAGAGGAGAGGTACACATGGGTGCATAAGGCACCTGAAGCAGGGGTTTACTATCTCCTCGTACAGCCTGTAGAGGCAGGTGTGAACTCCTCTAATGCTTCAGTGCTCATCACGTCTGTTGCTGCTCAGTGCAAGTTCTGGGATGCGACTAGAACCAACTGGAGTGACTACGGCTGCAGGGTGAGGGGTTACGTCTCAACTGACATTTGCCATTTAATAGAATAGAATAGAATAAAATATCTTTTTCATTGCAATACACTGGAATGTACAATGCAACCAGCTCCATAGATGCTTATCTCTTGTAACTATACGTATAAAATATATAAAACTAATAATAAAGTGTGATTTAAATGCAATGATGTGATGATTTACCGAGCAAACAATCTTAAGATGCTTTACTGTCTCTGTGCTGAGCTGTGTGTTCAGTCTAACTCAGTAAAACACAGTTTTGCGTCCCCAGGTTGGCCCCCGCACCACAGCCCTGTTCACTCAGTGTTTGTGCACCCACTTGACGTTTTTCGGGAGCTCTTTCTTCGTCATGCCCAATAAGGTCGATGTGACTCGCACTGCTGAGCTTTTTGCTACTTTCTTCCAAAACCCCGTGGTGGTGTGTTTTGTTTGTGCCGTTTTCCTGCTCTATATTTTGGTGGTGATTTGGGCGCGCTGGAAGGACCTCAAGGACAAAGTAAAGGTTAGTCACTGCAAGTCTGTTTTTTTAATTAGCTTCCCCTAAAATCAAAGCATAATCGTAATGTGTTCATTCTAAAATGCATCAATTAATGGTGATTCATTAATCTGAGTTACAATGCGTCCATTTATAAATGATAGGATTGTTAATATTCATTTATGAAACTGTAGCTATCTATGGGAACAGTACCTGAATTAATTCATCCTGTCGAATCCTGGTGAACTTTAAGATTAGTGCACTGAATAGATCCCTACTGAGAGATGGCTATAGCCTTAGTCAACTTTGGTGTATTTTAAAGGTGAAGGTGACCGTGCTGGAGGACAATGATCCGCTGGCTGAATACCGTTACTTACTGGCTATCAGTACTGGTCACCGGCGGGGAGCTTCTACTTCCTCTCATGTAAGTATGGTGGCTGTGATACTTCCTCTCATGTTACTTCCTCTCATGTTACTTCCTGTCATCTCAGTATGGTGGCTGTGGTACTTATTCTCATGTTACTTCCTTTCATGTTACTTCCTCTCATGTCAGTATGGTGGCTGTGGTACATCCTCTCATGTTACTTCCTCTCATGTCAGTATGGTGGCTATGGTACATCCTCTCATGTTACTTCCTCTCATGTCAGTATTGTGGCTGTGGTACTTCCTCTCATGTTACTTCCTCTCATGTCAGTATTGTGGCTGTGGTACTTCCTCTCATGTTACTTCCACTCATGACAGTATGGTGGCTATGGTACTTTCTCTCATGTTACTTCTTCTCATGTCAGTATTGTGGGTGTGGTACTTCCTCTCATGTTACTTCCTCTCATGTCATTATGGTGGCTGTGGTACTTCCCCTCATGTTACTTCCTCTCATGTCAGTATGGTGGCTGTGGTACTTCCCCTAGTTACTTCCTCTCATGTTACTTCCTCTCATGACATTATGGTGGCAGTGGTACTTCCCCTCATGTTACTTCCTCTCATATTACTTCCTCTCATGTCAGTATGGTGGCTGTGGTACTTCCTCTCATGTTACTTCCTCTCATGTCATTATGGTGGCTGTGGCACTTCCCCTCATGTTACTTCCTCTCATGTTACTTCCTCTCATGTCATTATGGTGGCTGTGGTACTTCCTCTCATGTTACTTCCTTTCATGTCAGTATGGTGGCTGTGGTACTTCCTCTCGTGTTACTTCCTCTCATGCCTGTGGTGTTGTCTGTCTGAGGAGTTCTGTTGCTGTGTTATTATACAGTAGTTTGATGTGCCTGCAGGTTACAGTGACTCTGACAGGTTCTGTGTGGGAGACTGAGCCCCACTATCTGTCCGACCCAGACAAGCCGATGTTTGAGAGGGGAGGCGTGGACATGTTCCTACTCACCACTCCATTTTCTCTGGGAGAGCTGCAGAGTGTCAGGCTGTGGCACGATAACACTGGAAAACATCCGGCTTGGTACAGTGCCTCTTGCAGTTATGGTTGAAATATACACTATACGGACAAAAGTATTGGCACATTTGACCTTTTTTTTTTACACCAAACAGGGACATTGCAGTCATGGCCAAAAGTTTTGGGACACGCCTGTTTTTCAGGGTTTGGGCTAGGCCCCTTAATTCCAGTGCGGTTCAGTCTTAATGCTTCAGCAGACCAAGACATGTTGGACAACACCATGCTTTCAACTTTGTGCGCACAGTTTGGGGAAGAACCTTTTCTATTCCAGCATGACTGTGTCCCAAAGCAACAGTTAAGTGTGGAAGAACTTGACTGGCTGCACAGAGCTCTGACCTCAACCCCATCCAGCATCAGTGTCTGACCTGGGGTGGGGTGTGGGGGACTCCATATCAAAGTTTGAATCCAGTGTCATCGTTGGTCACTGTTGGTGTAATGGTCAGGTGTCCCAATACTTGTGACCATATAGTGTAACTCTCCAGGACCAGGGTTGGTGACTTAGAAAATCAACAAAGGTTTCACCACTTTTGCATATAACTGTGTTACTTGAGCTAATTCTCTTTAGGTTCGTGAATAAAGTGATGGTGCAGGATCTGGAGACGGGACAGAAGTGGCACTTCTTGTGCAGCTCATGGCTGTCCATTGATGTGGGAGAGTGCACCCTGGATAAAGTGTTTCCTGTAGCAACAGAGGCAGAGTTAAAAAGGTTCAGGTGAGTATTCAGACTTTCACCAAAGAGCAGGTCTAGCAAAGAAAAGCATGAGAACAAAACCTCTCCTCCTTTCAGCAATCTGTTCTTCAAGAGGACAGCGAAGGACTTGTGTGACGGGCACATATGGTACTCTGTGATCAACCGGCCTGCTAACAGTAACTTCACTCGAGTGCAGCGCGTCTCCTGCTGCTTCTCCTTGTTCCTCTGCACCATGCTGACCAGCATCATGTTCTGGGGAATCCCCTCCAACCCCTCGCAGCAGACCATGGATTTAGGTACAGTAAAGTAGAACTCCAGTTCAGCTCCAGTAATGTCATTCAGAATAAGATCAAATAAACCTTTATAAATTCCACAAGTGGGAAATATCGCATTGTTATTGCAGAAACTAGAGAGTACAAATGTAAGAGCAGCAAAACAATAGTTTAAAGCTAAACAACGCCACAGTACAGTATAAAAACCCTATACAAATAATACAAAAATATAAATATAGACTTAATATATAGACTTAAATATTAAAAAATAAGAAAAAATAAGAGCCCATTGCAAAAATGTTTAGTTTCTCAGGTTTTATCTTTTATAGCTGCGAGTATTGAACTGAACAGCTTTACCTTCGTTTTTTGTTTTTTTTTTGTAATTCACTTTTTTTTATTGACAAGCTTCTGCATACATAAATATACACCGTTATGTCATGTTTCAGATTGTACATTTCTGTGTTTATAATTATTTTAACAACAAGGGAGCAAAAGACAGGAAACAGTAAATAAATTAATATAAAACAAAACAAACAAACAAAAAAACGCGCAAGTGTACACGTGAAAATAATATACAAAAAAAAATAAAACATATCTAAAACTACACATCAAACGGGAGTGAACAGTATTGTGCAATTAAGTGAAAATAAGGTCAGGTCTGTTGGTCTTTACATACTTAACCCACTTATCCCACTGTATGTTAAAGGGTTGCAGTGCATGATTAACCAATGCAGTTATCTTTTCCATTTCGTAAATATCCCTTGTAACTTCCATCCACATTTCCATAGTTGGGCTTTCCTGTGATAGCCATTTCTTGGTAATAGCTTTTTTCCCAGCCACCAGTAGTATGTTCATTAAATCTTTATCTCGTCTTAGCCACCCATGGTCTAGACATCCAAAATATATGGTTTTACTTTCTAAAGGTATATCACGTTCAAATATATCTTGTAGGGCCTTGTGAATTTCTATCCAATAGTTCTTAATAACAGGACAGTTCCAGAGAATATGATAATGATGAGCCTTTTGATCTCCACAATTTCTCCAACAGAGTGAGGGATTACCATTGTAGTGAGAAGTCTGAATCGGTGTAATGAAATATCTTATTATAGTTTTCCAGCCAAACTCCCTCCATTTTTGTGATCTAGTGCATCTCCATTGAGATTGCCATATTGTTGTCCATTCTTCTTCAGAGATGGTAATTCCTCCCTCTTTTTCCCATTTTGTTTTAATATACGAGGTTGAATGTGTGTTAAGATTTAGTAGACACTTATAAAAGCTTGAGATTATGCCCCTGCTCTTTCTAGCCTTATATGCATTTTTAAACAATTCCATTATACATTTGCCTGCCTCAGTTACATTATTCACCTTCATATTAATGTAGTGTCGCATTTGTAGGTATCTATAGAAGTCTTGGTTTTCAAGTTGATATTGCTCTTTAAGCTGTTCAAAGCTTAGCAGGGTTCTCTCTTTCATTACAGTACAAAGTGATGTTATTCCTTTCCCTGTCCAGTCCTTAAATCTAGTATCAAGTCTATTTGGGGTAAAATCGGAGTCATAAGCACACCATTTAAGGATTGTAATATCTCCCTCCAATTTATTTTCTTTTACTATTGTTTTCCAAACTTTCAGAGTGCATCTCACCCATGGGTTTTCTAAGTTGTTCATATAGTTTTGTAGGTTATGATCTGCTAAAATTGCTTGTATTGGGACTGTGAATAAATTTTCCTCAATACTCTTCCATTGAGCATCATATAATGGATTGCACCAACATATTACCGCCCGCATCTGTGCAGCGAAGTAGTAATCTCTGAGAGAGGGTAGGTTCCATCCTCCCCTTTCCTTGGTTAACTGCATTGTTACTAATCGGATCCTAGGTCTT
>JBBPDC010088170.1:0-10088 GCA_037974485.1 Hemigrammopetersius urotaenia
CACACACACACACACACACACACACACACACACACACACACACACACACACACACACACACACACACACACCCTACGGGACGCACACACACCCTACGACACACACACACCCTACGACACACACACACCCTACGACACACACGCAACTAAGGATCCCCCCAATAAGCTTGAAGCTTCCACTCCAGACATGCCACATTTGTGTACGCTTGAACACAAAACAGATTATAAACTGCAGACAATAAATGAGAACCATTTTGCAGAAAATAGCCATCTTGCAACACAAGGAAGGAACAAGCAAGCGCTTACCATGCTTTCCCTGCTACAGAGAGAGGAGCTGTCTCTCACCCACACAAACACTGACACGCATAAATGCACGCACACGTTTTAGAGAGAGGGGGAGAGAAGGAAAGAGAGAATCACACAGAAACAGGGGGGTGAGCAAGAGAGAGAGAGAGAGAGAGAGAGAGGCCGAGAGCGAGAGAGAGAGAGAGAGATAGAGAGAGAGAGGCCGAGAGCAAGAGAGAAAGAGAGAGAGAGAGAGAGCAAGATAGAAAGAGAGAGAGAGAGCGCAAGAGAGAGAGAGGGAGAGAGGGAAAGAGAGATTGAGAGAGAGACAGAGAGAGAGCAAGAGAGAGAGAGAGAGACAGAGAGAGGGAGCAAAAGAGAGAGAGGCCGAGAGCAAGAGAGAAAGAGAGAGAGAGAGAGACTGAGAGAGAGAGGGAGAGAGAGGGAGAGAGAGAGATTGAGAGAGAGAGAGAGAAAGAGAGGCTGAGAACAAGAGAGAAAGAGAGAGCGAGAGCAAAGAAAGAGGTGAAAATAGAGAGAGGGGAAGAGAAAGAGAGAAGCAAAGGGGCAGAGGGTACCACAAAGAGGGAGAGTGAGAGAGAGAGAGAGAGAGAGAGAAAGAGAGAGAGTGGGGAAGACCAAAGGAGAATTAGAGAGAGACAGAATCAAGAGAGAAAAGAAGGAGAAGTAGAGAAAGAGAGGGGGAGAAAATCACTGGGGGATCAGAAGGAGAGAGAGACAGCAGAAAGAGACAGAAGCAGAGTAGGAGGGAAGAAGAAAAAAAAAGAAGGGAAGTGTGAAAGGCAGAGGCTGAGTGAACAGTGTCTGGAGCTAAATTTGGCGAAAGCACACCAACAAACCGAAATCCTGACAGGAGCTGGACTGTCTATCTGCGCGTGTCACCAATGTCTGAACGTGTGAGTGCCTGTGTTTACGGCTTCTGCAGGAAACAGTGAACAGCCAGGAGGAGGACATGAAGAATGTGGAAGAGAGAGAGACAGATAGAGATGGACGGTGTCAGATTGAAGTGCTGATGAAAAGCAGTAAAGCAGCCGCCGTCAAAATCACTGCTTTGTGCATGTATTTGTGTGTTAGTTTGAACGCAATACAAAATTTAAATTGAAGGCCAAGTGCGTTAAACATTCTGGGCAAATTTTAGATGTAATTATGATGCATTTTGGCAAAAGTGCATGCACATGTTTTAGCAGAATAGTCCAATACTCCTCATACACACAAAAAAGCAAAATGCTCTTTTCTCACAAAAAACTGAGAGACGCTGGAAGTGTAGAAGAATATATGATCCAATTCCTTCATTTAAGTGTGCAACTAGAGGCAAGGTCTGATACATCCAGCCATAAATAAGTGGTAGCTTCACAGGCCTGTTACATACTAGCTCTTTTTGAATTACTCATTTTTACTCTTGAGTTAATTTATCTAAGCATTCACACAGCCTTCACAGCACAGACGTGCCTCTTTTCTCCCACACTTACTACAAAACAGCAAAATAAATGAGTAAAAAATAGCTACATACTACTTTAGGCCTGTTTAGACCCCAATAACACGTCAGAAGACGACCGTCTATAAACAAATTTAACAAAACAAAAGGCAAACGATTAGCTGTTTGCACAACTTCTGTTCAAATACTGAACAGTTAAGAATCACCTTTGCTTAAAGTGGCCAAAACGTACAAAAATTAGTTTATGTGCCAAGCAGGTTGTATTACTGTGATAAGGACCGCTGTTCTGATCAGCTGCCCTGCCTTCGCTTTTCAATATGGGCTCTTTACTAAGAGCATCAATCCCGTCACTAAAGGATCACACTGGTCTCCTGAAATAATCCCTACCCATTTTAGCCCAATCTTCCACTCACTGTTTCACACTAACAGTATATAACTGTATGGTATCAGCTGGGGTGCAACTACTCACTTTTTGGGGGGTATGCACCCCCCCATCTCGGCAGCATCGCTGGTCATAACATCTATTGCCAGTGGCCAGGCGCAACGTTTCTTAAATATTTTAAACAGCATATTAGGAGCATAGTCAGGATTTAAAAGCACAAGATCAGTTTTAAAACATAAATGCCAATGATATTTTTTCTGTCCCTATCTTGTTTTGGCGCCCCCCCCTGGCGGTGCGCCCATATGCACCGCATATAGTGCACACCCCATTTTTGCATCACCTGGGTTACAGCACTGATGCTACAACAAACAAATATTAGGTGAGAATTTGTGCATGCAATTTTTTTGAGCTTGTGTTATTAAGCGAAAAAATGAATTATTTTACTTTTTGGATAATAAATCTGTAGAATATGTAAGAGTAGGAGTCTGTGCTAACAGTGTATGTTTGAACGGCCAAAGCGTGCAGCCACTGAAGCAGCAGCAGATTGTACAGAGGCAGTATGTCTATAACCTTTACTTACTTTAAACTCTTTCATCCAACAAAAATCACTGAGAAACCAGAACCACACACTGTGTGAAGTGAGGTTTAATGGACCAATGAGTGCAAATGTTCTGGGAAAGTGATTTAATTGCTACTTAAATGCAATGTTTTCTATTACTTAAGCCCCGGGCCTTTTTTTATCCAACTAGTTGCTGAGGCTTCTATTAAAAGGCTTTAATAACCTTTGATATGAATCTGAAAACCTATATTTGTGCTGAATGACCACATTACCTCATGTTGAAAATGAAAAATGTAAACTTCAACTAAAAACAATACATGCCAATTACTGACAAAAGGCAAATTGATTGATTTCTTTCATCTAAACACATTTACATTTATGACATTTATCAGACGCTTTTATCCAAAGCGACTTCCATTCTCTAACTACAGGGGGCAGTCTCTCCCTGGAGCAACTTGGGGTTAAGGGTCTTGCTCAGGGACCCAGTGGTTGTGCTAAAGGTGGGATTCGAACCTGTGACCTCTTGGTCCAGAGGCAAGTATCCTACCCACTGAGCTACCTCCACCCCCGACACAAAAGGTGTCAGTGAATCATCGACTCAAACTCAAACCTGGAAACCCAAAGGTTCATTATGGATCAATCAACGCTGAATATATTCAGTTAGTTTCTGTTTGCATCATTTACTGAAACTGTATATTTCATTGTTTAAATCTCATTTGAGTTAATACACCACATATACTACTTTTACCAATGTAATGATGTCTGTGTCTGCTTTTTCTGACAATGAAAAGATGGCCTTGACCGTGGCTTCAATTAATGAAAGATTGTGCTTAGCCTTAGTGCAAATTTTGTCAGAGAGAGAGAGAGAGAGAGATAGTGAGAGAGAGAGAGGCTGAGAGCAAGAGAGAGAGACAGAGAGAGTGAGACAAAGAGAGAGAAAGAGAGAGAGTGAGAGAAAGAGAGAGAGAGAGAGAGAGAGAAAGAGAGAGAGAGTGAGCAGAAGCGAGAGAGTGAGACAAAGAGAGAGAAAGAGAGAGAGAGCGAGAGAAAGAGAGAAAGAGAGAGAAAGCGCGAGAGAGAGAGAAAGAGAGAGAAAGAGAAAAAGAAATAGACAGACAGAGAGAGAGAGAGTGTACTAACACATGGTTGCCCTCATATACATATACTTTTAATCATGAATTAGTTTAAACTAATGCTGGGCAACAAACACATTTTTAAAATTGCGATTAAGTGCACGATTTTCTGCGCAAAATTTCACAATGAATTCCAAAGCTGTACATTGTGCACTTTTATTTTAAAAGTTTTTCTATATAAACAAAAGTACAAACATTTGGTTTGCAAACACTTTAAACAAATAAGGTGCTTTTTAATAGCAGTTTTCCCTTTAAAAGCATGGGCTTTCCAGAGCATGGGTGCTTTATAACCATTATTTTTCCACAGGGTTCCATGGATGGACTGAATATAATATAAATGTATATAATCCATTAAATTGTTCTCAAATTCTGCATATTATTTCCCTTTTTCTCATCAGTATCAGTGCTAAACTGATGATATAAACTGAATACGCTTCAGGGTAGCACTTTTGACAGGGTAGCATAAATCGATACACTTATAAGTAAATATTTTAAATTCAATATATTTTTCTCTGATTATGCATAGTATTTGTCTAGGTCTCGTCAGTATCAGAGTGATAAACTGACTATAAACTGTATGAACTTAAAGGGAGCATTTTTCAGCAGCGTAGCATGAATCCAGATACTCTGCTGTCGATTTGTGCTACGGTAGCATTTTTCGGCAGCATAACTCATCAGAGCAGCGGTGGCTATTACAGGCACCCTCTGAGCAACAACTGTACCAGCAAAAACATTTTTGTTTATTAGGGAGCAGCAGGAGTGTCAGTGTGTTCAGTAGCAAGTCCCTGTTAAAGGGAGGTGAAGCGGTCCAGCACAGAAAAAAAAAACTTTCACAATAATAATAATAAAAAAAACGCATTAACATGTTAATATGCACACCACTAGTTTAAATACATACAACTCCGTTCCTTTTTTCTCCACTCACACTCTCTGTGCTCTGCATATAAATTGAGCCTTAATACACTGTCAATAATATTTAACACACACACACACACATACACACAATTTAATAAATGAAAAACTGCACACAACAATTTTTCATTTTTACAGGCCTTTCAGGTCCCCCAAGCACAGCCTCATATGCACACACTCACAAACACACACTACGAACACACACACTCACACTCACAAACACACACTACGAACACAACTCACACAGTGTGACTCGAGGGCTGTGCTCCTTTTAAAGAGGCTGCACTCAGCAGAATCAGAGCCGAGCCAAGGGTCACAATTACAGCCAGAGTCAAATCTACTCTAAGACAATCTGTGTCTTAGGCCTGATCTTTAAGGAAAGCTCCTCCTTAAAATACTGACCAAACTAGATGAAATAATTACAATTACAGACATTTTTTTATCAGCCACTGTATTCATACGGTTGGGCACCAAGCACCTTTAGAAAGCTCGGAGTCCTTGCTGTGGCATTTAACACACTCTGTCCACTAGAGGGCGACAGAGAAAAGAAGGTTCATTTTCTAAACAAGGCAACTCTAAACATACTACTGTCAGTGAGGAGACTGGGATCACAAAACAGGGACAACATGGCTTCCTAATCTCTTGAATGAACTTTTTGTTGAGAAAAATTCATTCAATTCCCTTTAATTTTAAATGAAAATATTTTGCTTCATAACAGCCCTCTTTCGGCACTCAAGCCTCAGCTCTAAAAAGATAGCTGTGTTCATAGGGAACTCATGCTCATGTTATCAAAATAATCACATTTAAATCATTGATCTATTTGATATTTTTCCCCAAAATGTTTCAGTTTCCCCACATTATATGAAATAGGGGTACAATAAAGGCATTGGCTATGGGTACCCCTGTGCAACTGTCACGTCTGCACTAGTATTAGTACTACATTTTTGGTTGTAATCACTTATTACCTTATTCAGTTGTATTATTGCAGATGTTAGGATTTTTAAATTATGCTTTACGTTTTCACTCCTGTACGCTTTGAGCAGAACACAAATAATTGTCCTTAAAGGGCCAATCAAATGCACTAATTGCTCAGTGATTACAAAACATGTGGATTTAGTTTGAGGACCAGGTTTGAGTAAAGTGACTTTAAGACCTTACATCTTTTCCCTGCACACAAACTCTATCTCCACCCATCCACACCATGTCACAGTGTGAGAGAACCAGGCACATTCTCTCAAATCTCTCTCACTTTGACATACATATGATGCCAGAAACATCACTTAATGACTAAAACCTCCACTAATGCTGTGCCTTGTAGCGGATAAGAAAATCACTGTACCTATAACCCACACCGACACTTTAGAAAATTACATTTGACACAGTGCTCCAGTCTAATCACCCACTGCTCAGCAGCAGAGATCATTCAACGCTGTACGCCACGCCTTGGCTAAATAAAATGAAAGTGTGACAGTGGCACATGAGGTGAGAGAACAAAAAGGCAGTCAGGACAGGACAGGACATCACAGCCTCAACAGTACTATTGAACTTGTTAGTATGAAAAGAAAAAAAAAAGAGAAGAGAACACACTTAGGACCATTTATACATTCCACTGGGATATTCCTATTCAGACAATTCGAAGAGAATGAAAACCATTATTAAACATTAACTAGCACTGGTTAGCTATTACAATACATGAATAAAAAAGGTGAGGCAGCAAAGCCATGCCTCCCCTCACAGATGGCTCAACAAGTGCAGCTGCTGCTGTCTGGAATGAAATGCAGGGAGTGTCGAGGCAGCCAATGAGGTGGCAGCAGATGGTGTCGAGCACAGTACATGTGCAGTGACAGGAAAGCTAAGCCTGAGGACAAGGAGGGAGGAAGGTAGACAATGGAGGGAGGGCAGAGGTCTTACTTTGGGTGTGGGGCAGGAGGCCGTGGAGAGCCGGGACTGTTGAGCACGTGGCGACTCCGAGGGTGTGGTGCTGAGAGAGGCTGTATCTCGTGGTAACACCTGAACGCCCCGTGAAATTATGGAATCTGGAATCTATGAATAAAGAGACATAGGATTTATTACGCTTACATCAGAGACGTTCACAAGTCATTTTTACCGAGTCCAAGTCGAGTCTCAAGTCTTTGAGCTGCAACATTTACAAACGGTGACTCTAAATGTGGGATGTTTGAGCTCTAAATGTAGAAGATATGCTAATTAGCCACGCCCCATGATTACAATTGGCTGTTGCTTAGCAGGGGGCGGGGCTGCGTGCTGTGATCGGCCCTCACCAACATGGAGGATTTGCCTTAAATGATCTTAAATCTAAATGTTAAATATGAAAAATATATCTCTCACTCTAAATGTAGATGGGGCTCGGTGACCCCTTTCCAACGACCCCTCGAAACCGCTATTAGCTGAAAACCGCTCACCTCGGACAAAAGTAATGGGACACCGGGGCGAGGTGAACGTTTTTTCTGTCGTTGGAAAGAGTGTGAGATATACATAAATAATTCCATGAAATGAATCTGGTTTACGAGTTTTGACTCACGAGCCACAGCACCGAGTCCGAGTCAAGTCTCGAGTCATTGAGGGAAGTCTAAAGACAAGTCCCAAGTCTTTATTTGTGCGACTTAAGTGCGACTCAAGTGCGACTCGAGTCCCCATCTCTGGTATACACTATACTTTGCTCAATGGAAAAAATGGGAACCTCTGATATCACTGAAAACAGAAGATGGTCTTCTGTTGGATAAATTCCTCTGTGTTTTACAATATAATCTATCTACTGAATCCGTTTCAAACTGTGGTTTACCCCAGACATCAAGAGAAACACACTAACAGTGGAAGTCACTGAATATATTGAACTACATGACTATAAAATCCAACACTATGTCACACATGCAGTTGTAGCTACATTATCAAAAAAAAAATTCTGGTGTCCATGTGCAATCAAACGCCTGTGAACACTCCACTCACACAGTGCTGGTATACTTACATACGTACTTGTCCGTTATTTTTCCACATGGTATAAATTATCGTCTGTATGCTATAGATGTGGCAGAGATTAATGATGAAAAATGATGGGGTTTTGTATCCTAAACATTTTTCAAACATTAGATTCGCGTGCAATTCTCACAGACAATGCCATCTGGAAGGACCAAAGTGAGATAGAGAGAGAGATTCTGGTGGGCCACTGAGCCAAAGAGCAAAGGCTTTTCCACAGCACTGCTGAGGCTTAATACACGGCTAATTAACATCGAGGCTCATGTAAGGCCTCACAGGAAAGAGCAGCACTAGAACTGCCTTAATTACCAAACATGCTGGCAAACACTATACTAATAATAACTCTCATTTCCACCTAGAGCAGTCTCAATAGACAGCACACAACTCTGCTCTGACTAATACCATCATAACTGCTATGTAAAGACAGCTAATAAGGGACATAAACGCTTGCTTTGTAATCGGACAGGAACTTCATAAGATAACATAGCAAGGCTGAACCACCGCCAATGATGGCTTCTCTTTTCTACAGTCCAGAGAAATTTGTAGGACAGAGCTGTTGCCTTTCAGAATTCCACTTTATTCTTTTTCAACTAGAAATCTTAGTTAATATGAAGTCGCAATGCAAAAAACCCCCACATCTGTTATCAAACTTGGCGTCCTGCCGTCAGTCAGTTGCTTGTATCTGTCGTGAATCTAGTTTGTTTATTCATCCACTCTGATAACAAAATACATTTGTGCAACTGAGCGTGGCTAGACAGATCACATGGCACTTTGTACAGTGCAGATATTCTGGCGGCTGGAGAATCGCGAACAAATGTGAGTCCGTCACTTCCGCTAAGAGCAAAACGTTAGTGTTCCGTTTAGGACAGCACTGACCCACAGCAGTGCGCACTACACACTAAATCTCAGTGCACTGACACAAGTTCCCTAACAACAGGGGGCAGTCTTGCTCAGAAACCCAGTGGTTGTATGGTGAAGGTAGGATTCGAACCCATGATCTCTTGGAGACAAGTATCCTAACCTACTATGCCTTTATTCTTTTTACTTATTAATGTAATTTCTAGTCACTTAAATCTCACACCATGCACTACCACTTTGTGCTAGTTTTGGCCAATTCTGTTTGGTAGTTTTTTGGCACATGTTTTAGCTCCTTTATTTAGAATAGCTGTTAGCGCTGTGCCTCACAGCGGTGCTGCAGACGGACAGACCCAACATCCCCAGTGAGCTGAGGAGGAAGAGACGGGTGCTGCACGTGTTGTCGCCCGAGAAGGAGACGATACAGATCATCTTCCCAAATAAGAAACCTTGGATTGCTCCAGGAATCAATCCTTATGAAGAAGAGGAATACCTTCAAATCAGGAGACAAGGAGGAGCTGTAAAGGGTGTAGAGAGAGCTTAAAAGACTGATCAGGGATGGGAAAGACAGCTACAGGCAAAGGATGGAAAACCATGTCAGCGGAGTCTGGAGAGGCCTTAGAACCATCTCAGGCCACAGAGAACAGAACTCTCTGCCAGTGGGGGATGTGAGATTCATCTGCTCGTGCCTCTACCACTATAATTCCCTCCCTGATGCAGTCTCCAACATCTGCTACAGACACCCCACCCGACCTCTGTTCCACCTCAGACACTTCTTCACACCTCCTCTACACTTCACACCGCATCCACGCTCTCTGTTCACTGCTCCTCTCCCCCAACCATGTCATCCAGTCTCTTTCAACCACCCAGGTTAGGAGGGATCCCAGGGCTGTGTGTCGGACAGGGCTGTCTGTAGTACGGACATCTCCTACAACTCCACCAAGTGCTTCTTGCAAAAGATCTCTGACGACTCTGCAGTAGTCAACCTAATCACTGATGGGGATGATAGAGAGTACAGAGAACTAACCAGGGACGACGTCGACTGGTGAAAGCAGAACTACCTCTAGATCAACACTGGATAAACCAGGGAGCTGGTGGTAGACTCCAGCAGGCACAAACGTTCTCCCCTGCAATCACTGAACATCCAGTGCATGGACATTGGGGCAACAGCATCTCTGCTGGGGACAGAAAGAAAATGAACAGGTTGATCCAGAGGGTCAGCTCTGTTCTAGGATGCCCTCTGGACCCAGTGGAGGTTGTGAGTGACAGGAGAATGGTGGCTAAGCTGTTATCCCTGTTGGAGAACATCTCCCACCCCATGCAGGAGACTCTGACTGCACTGAGCAGCTCCTTCAGTGACAGGCTGCTGCGCCTACGGTGTGGGAAGGAGAGATTCCAGTCTTTCCTTCGAACTGGTGTCAGACTCTACAATCAACACTTTGCAGCTGACCACACACACACACACACACACACACACACACACACACACACACACACACACACACACACACACACA
>JBBPDC010088190.1:0-10088 GCA_037974485.1 Hemigrammopetersius urotaenia
CTTTAAGTCCATCTCATGAAAAATCGGAGCAGAAACAAAGGTGTTGCGTTTATATTTTTGTTGAGTGTATATAACAAAAGTGCACAATACACTACTTTTGAATTACTTATTTAGTTTTGTGTATAACAATGTGATTAATTACAATCAAAACAGGTCAATATGTCCATCAATCCCTTCAATGCATTGGTGGTACTAGTCCTACCCAGTGCACTCATCATGGTGACGGACTTGGTGAGTTTTACTCTGCCGCTGGAGGGAGGGAGGCGCAGCTCCTTCAAAATCACGCTGGTGCTCAGTTTCACCATGTTCCTCCTCATCCTTACGGACAAACTTCCCGACAGCGGGCCCTGCAGCCCTCTATTACGTAAGTAAGACTCGAGTCGGAGCTCTATCTACAACTTCAGAAACAGTAATGGAATGACTATTCAGGCTATTTGGCTAGTCGTTTAGGAACAGCACTCTAAAAATGAACTAAAAATGCAAACACAACCATCTGACTGACTGCAAAAATGATTAAATTATTCCTCTCTCTGACACAAAAGTGATTGTTAAAGAATTTCAAAATATTCTTCAAAATACATGTTTCTACCTTGGATATACTGGATATAATTGGATATACAATTATATATAATTGGATGTACCATTTTGAAACTTTAATTGACTGTTTTTTGAAGAACTGTCCATGAGGTACTCATGGGCAGAGGTTCCATACCCAGGTCCTAGAGACCCCCAACTTTCAAATGTAAGTGCTTCCCTGTGCAGAGAAGGGGGGCTTCAAGACCAGGGGTGGGCTCTGCAGAACCAAACAAACTCTTTTAGAAGTGTTTTCTTCATTTCAGAAGGGTGAACTAAATGTTTTTAGTTTTGCACAATGCACTTTAATATTCAACTTGCACATATGTGAATTGTTGCTTCACCTATAACTTTAAACATTCTAACTTGGCTACCATATTTTACCTTTAACTTGTGTTCTTTGTTTCACTCATATTTAGATATTTTATAATTATATTTATTTTATAACAGTCATATAAAAGGAGCATTTACACTGTGTGTTGTACTTATGTAGCATGTGACAAAGTATCTTGAGTCTCTCCATCTTTTCTGTTTGTTAGGTTATCACTTCTGCTTCTGTTTGTTTGTTCTGGTGCTGAGTATGCTGATGTCCATGATTTTCACAAAGCTGGCTGCAGATGGCAGCATCCGACCTTTCAAACTCCAAGCACTGCAGAAGCCAGGCAGGTTAAAAACCCAGCAAGAGTAATATGATACACACAGAACCGAGCTTCACAACACATCACTTTCCTCCTTTCTGAAATTGCTAATACTTAAAGAACACTGACCACTGTGAATATAAAGTTTCAAAGTGAATTTCATGATATTATATTTTTGCCAAATCACTCTAGACTCTTTTTTTTTTTTAATTGCCTTTATTTAAAAGTGTCTTAAAAGAACCGTATTTGTTAGACGTGTGTGTGAAGAACCCTTTAAAGAACCTTCACATAATGGAATGGTATTAGAAGGACCTTTATGTTACATGTAGGCTCTTTATAACTCACACTTTTACAAAAAAAAAGTTCATTAGGGAACAAAAACAATGACATCACACAAATAACCTCTTCTGGCTCCTTTCTCTATAAAACACAACCTACTTAAAATGTCCTTAACCCTACCTTGATTTACCCCTGAAAATACACCAACCCCCTTCATTTGAATTAAGTGGATGTTAATTTGTGAATTTGACCACTTAATTTTACTTTAAAATTAGATTTAAGCCATGAGTGTGAAATCCCTTAATCTTAAATTGAAGGCGTTAATTCAGGATGTTCTATTATATAAGGGATACATTTGAAACAGGAGACAATTCAGCTTAATCAGCTTAAATCCATATCCACATATTACCTTAATTTTCCTTAATTTTCTCTATGAACAATTAAGGTCATTTTAGGGGTAAAATGAAGGTGTTTGGTTTTGTAGTGTTTAAATTTGTATTCTAAACTGTATTATTGGTTGCAGGAACAACTAGGAGTGGTTTAGTGTTGATTTTAGTATTGCCTCCATTGGTTTATTTTACTGTGGAGAGGTTAGGGATGTGCACAGTACATGAAGAAAACCAGAGGTATCCACTAATACTGTTATTAATTTTTGAATAGATCTGGATATGAACAACACAGTAACAAAATCTGATGGCCTCGCGAGGGAGGAGCAGTTTCTGGAGAAGATTGTAGGGTTTGTGGAGAACATGGACAAAAAGGAAAGGGAAAAAAAGAGGAGGCAGGACCTTGCCAACAATTTGGACAAAATCAGTTTCTGGGTATACTTGAGCCTGGATCTCATATACAGTTTATGTGTAATTATTTTCACCCGAACAACTTACGGTAAAATGAACAATTTCGACTTCTGGGACTAATTTATTGCAGTTCCCTTCTTTTTGTTCCACATACAAATCTGAAGAAACGTTCACTTTTGGTAGATTTAAAAAAACCAAAACTGTACACCGCTGGCAAACTCAAGTAAAGGCAAGTACAGCTTTATTGTGATCCCAGATCCCAGCCATATACATATATATGCACATATATATATATGCTTCAAACTTCAGGTTATTGAGTACCTACATTAATGAATTGGTACGCATCCAAATTAAAATTTTATACGAAGAGAACATTTTATTTGTGGAGAATATGTGGTTTTACCTTATTTGATTATATGGCTAGAAAAATTTCATCCTTGATTTCCATTTTGTTCCATTTATATTAGTTGTGTAATAATTCATTTATTTAAATGTTTACTCTGTGTTTGCCGTAACTAGGCTCTAAATGTTTGATAACGACTGGGATTTACATTTTGTGGCACTAATGGCCTATACTACGGGGAATGATGGAATAGAAGCAGACCAGATGCAGCTGAAAAGGTTTTAAATAGATCTAGCGGTTCAACTAGTGTTTGTAGTTCAACAATGGTAATTGCTACTCAGCTATGAATTGTATTATATTTGTTACAGAATAATAAAATATTCTATATCAGAATCAGAAAACTTTATTGATTCTGGAAGAAATGGCTTATGTTATGACTGCACAAGGTTTGCTAAAAGGTTTGTGAGGGTTCACTGGTTGTTTTTGATAGTAAATCTTTATATCTTTGGCATATAGAAAGACTCTTAAAATGAAAGGTGCTGGAAAGGGTTCTTGCCATTAAAGAAGCATTTTGGTTCCCTAAAGTGCTCTCCAGTGGATGATGCTTTAACGATTTAAAGTCTGAAGAATATACAGATTATGGACAGGCTCTTCGGTGAAAACAAAAAACCTTAAAATGTTCTTAATACTCACATTACAAATAAAGGGATCTTTATATGCAATTGCTCAAATAACCCTTTGTAGCACCTTCATTTATAAGCAGTATAATATTATTATACTGAATAATCAATGGGGTCTGATTTTAGATCTGCTCAGTTGTGAAGCAAAGTAGAGCGCAAGAAACGTCCTTATGGACATATGAACGTTGCTACTATGAATATTGCATCCCTAGTAAGGATTAAGTGGTTACAGAGTAAAATGAATATATACACAAATAGTGGGTGTCAGTACTATAGATAAATAACTTACAGTGAATATCTAGTAACACAAATGGTGGTTAGGAGTATGAAATGGCACATAAGAGATAAAGTCAAGTAAAGTAGCCCATTACAGGCATACATGAACACACCACAGTACAAAAACAACCATGCTGGATGTGGTCCAGGTGTGAGCTGCATCATCGTTACTATCTGATAAAGCATTCCTGGGTTTCTGTCCCTACAAAGCTGATAATAGAAAATTGGAGGCAATGGCATTATGTGGCAAAACTGTAATAGTGTTAGGCTTCTTATTTACAAAACAACACTTGTCGTGACAAACTGTCATCTTACAAGCAATGATGGCCTGTATTGTATTGCGCTCTTTCAACGAGTTAATTAAAGCTCAGGAAAGTTTGCCACCATGAATTGTTGGTACATGATTATTTTACCTTTTGAAGCCACACTGAGGAAGGCCTCCCTGAATGTAATTAATACCACGATTGTGTTTTTAAACATTCAATGAATGCTGCAGTACATTAAAACTCAATAGAGTCACTGTTTGGCCCATGTTTGTGTTGACGCAGATGCTTTAAATATGAGCTGTGTATTTTGCTCTGCGTCACACAACCAGTTAGAATCAGAGTGAATAGTGGTGCCATATTAAGGGGACTATCTGACGTTTGTCCTCTGGAAGGACTGAGACGAACAGCAGAGTCAGATCCTGTATCCACGCCCAGCTATCAAAGGTAGATTTCAGCTGTTCCATATTTTTAGGAATATTTTTATATATTTTTTCAAAATGAGATTTTGTTTGGTTAACACAAATGCTTGTTCTGTTTGTAGGGAAAGATAAGATGATGCCTGCAGAGAACATCTTGAGTATTATTTGTGTCCTTTCTTTTTTAATTGGTAAGACGTTGACGCTACTTTTTGATGATAAATTTTGTTTATCAATGATTTTATGATTAAACTTGGAATTACATATAGTTTTAGTGATGGCTACATAACAGCAATGCTGCTGAGTTCTAACTGAGTTTGATTTCAGTCATTTAAGTTTTTAAATGGTAAGAATGTTGTATGTTGTACCACCTTTGCTGGTCTCATAGAGGGGTCGGATGTTGTGATGGCGGATTGTGTCTCACGTCGATGCCTGGCGAATGATCTAATTGCAAAAGGGCTTTACAGTCCTCCACAGCCGCCCCAATGTGCCATCTTGGTGAACCTAACCTCCATCCAGTATGAGACACTGTCTGTGGTAGGTTTCCCTGTCCTAAGCAGTGTTGTGTCCAGTTCCTTCCAAGCATACTCGACTCTAAGTTAAAGGATGTAATCCTACAGACCAAACTAACTGCTCTTTTCTCTCTTAGGATACGAAATCTCTGCGTTTCTCTAGCCGAATCAAGATTGACATGGTGAGTTCTATGCATAATGTAGAGAATATGAGAATGAATGCATGATACAACATATGCAGAATTGTTGTTTTCCTTAATAGGAATGGAAAGACCCAGACCTCACATGGTCAAATCAGCAGTACAACTTTACAGAGCTTATGCTGCCGTATGACAAAATCTGGACTCCGGATGTAACTGTAGACAACGCGTGAGTTAACCCTTTAAGGCAGAGCATCTATTTATACTCTTTTACTCTTTTCCTTTAATGATGTAATTTGTCAGTACTCTTGTCAGATGTTAATGTGTAAAATCTCCAAACACCTACAATTTTTTTTTTGCCTAATTCCCGTAAACACGTTACCTTTTGTAGTGTTCCTTTAATTAAACAAATCTACAATAAACCCTTAGACATTTGAATTTAATTTTAATTGCTATACTTTTGTAATTAATGTTTGGGGGATGCTCAGTCATGAGAAGCAGCAGCACTGCGTGATCAGAGTGGTGTTTTAAGACCTTTTTGTACATTTTCGCTTGCCTTCCAGGAACAGTTTGAAGTTTCACACTCCATCATTTTAGGAATTTAGAGTCAATCACACTATTCATTTTAAGACAAAAAGCTTTCCCTGAAACACCCCCTTAATGCAGGTCAATACAAGGTGTGTGTTTGTTTGGAAAATAGATTAAAGTGTAAAAAAATTTTTAATTGTATGGGATTTAATTAGTCTTCCATGTTTTTCATAAAGTGTAAATGACCATTTGACATGTGAACACACCACAGTACAGTGTGAAAAGTGTGAAATTCTTTCTCTGTATTTAACTCATTTATTCCATTCATTAAGTGAAGCAGTGGCAGCCAGGGGAGCAGTGTGTGGGGATGGTAGCTTACTCTAGAGTACCTCAGTGATGCCTCTGGCAGTCCTGGGATCCGAATCCATGGCCTTCTGATCATAGGGGCAACATCCTAACCATTAGGCCACTAGCTGCACCATTTCTTTCAATGTTATAGAAAAGACTGTACTCATGTAATTTTTCAAAATGTATGTCCTTTACTTGAAGCACGGCAGATTGTCTGGGTGTTGATATTTGTATATTAATGACCACCACTGTTACTGGTCATCTCAGGGGGGGGGGGGGGGGTAGGGGTAGTGAGACCAAACTTATTAGACTGTTTAAGCTTACTTAAACTTTAAGACATTGTTTAAGTGTGCCAAGCATGTCAGTACGTGGCAATAATTAGATACCATTTTAAGTCAAAGGGGAGGTGGTGGCATAGTGGGTAGACTACTTACCTCTGGACCAAGATGTCATGGGTTCAAACCCTACCTTCAGTACCACCACTGGGTTCCTAAACAAGACCCTTAGCCCCAAGTTGCTCTTGGGAGACTGCCCCCTGTAGTTAGGGAATGGAAGTCGCGTTGGATAAAAAGTGTCTGCTTAATGCCATAAATACAAGTAATTTGCTCTGATTCTAATCAGTCTCTGATCTCTCCTTTGGTTCAAGTGTGGACACAGATGTAAAGCCAGTCTCTACTGATATATTGGTGAGACAGGATGGCACTGTTGAGCATTCCATCCAGCTGTACACTACGGTGGTGTGTGGAGTCAACCTTTTCAACTATCCATTTGTACAGGCTCCATGCCCTGTGGCTCTCAACGGATGGAGCCAAAGCTGTAGGTTGAAAGGAAATATGACTCATTCACATTGCTTTCTTGATTTCTAAATGTACAAATGAGCATTTTTATGTCATTTCAGCTTGTGGTCTGCGTTTTCAGTACGGGGCAATATCTGTCGTGGGATCGAGTCGAGGCGAGTGGCAAACCCTGTCAGTGGAGCTCAATCAGAATGACAGCAGTCTGGATCGCAACTATCTCTATGTAATTCATCTATGTTTTTTCCAGGAACTAAGAAAATTAGGTCAAAAATGAGTATACCTGTCTCAAATGCTTTTGATGTGTATCACAATATGTTGTGATTTCTTGGAATCTCAACTTGACCAAAAAAAACCCACTAAGCACAACACTCCAAATATGCATGTTCACAGTTGTGTGTTCTACAGCACTTAAATGCAGACCAAAACTCAGTCTGGCAATTTATTTAAGATAACGATGAGTACTGGCCACAGATGACACTCACAAAACCAGCTTCTGATGTTCAGCTTGTTCTCTCTAACCTTTCAGGTCATTATGTCCACCAACCCATTCAACACAATCGTGACACTAATCCTACCCAGTACACTGATCATGCTGGCAGACTTGGTGAGTTTTGCTCTGCCACTGGAAGCAGGGAAGCGCAGCTCCTTCAAAATCACGCTGGTGCTCAGCTTCACCATGTCTCTCCTCATCCTCACTGACAGCCTGCCTGACACTGGCACCTGCAGCCCTCTGATGCGTGAGTAAAAACAATGCGGTGATGAGGACACACGTGAAGAAGGTTATGGGGGGCAGTAAAAGAAATAGTTAGAATTATGAGAAATATGCTGTTCATTAAAGTATATAACTAATGAAAGCTCTCATTTGTATTTGTCAGGTTATCACTTTTGTTTCTGCTTGGTTGTTCTGGTTTTGAGCTTGTTGGTGTCCATGATCCTCACGCGATTCGCTGCAGATGGCAGTCTCTTTTCCTGCACGCAACCAAAACCATGTAGATCTGACAAACCCAGTGGCAAGAGTGATGAAAAACAGGGTAAGTTACAACCATTGCATTAATCCAACATCAACCAGTATAAAAGGAAGACAAATACAGCAATGTACAAAAACACAGGCCAAAAGAATCCTCAAAGGAAGCACAGGGGTATGCACACACACACACACACACACAAACAGATACACAAACAAACACAAACACAGAAACACCCACACCCACACCCACACACACACACACACACCCCTGTTACCTGCTATATATATATATATTATGGCTGGGCATGTTAAAGCGTTATTATCACATTAACACATTATTTACTTAACACCAACAGTTATTTTATTGTGCATTAGAGCAATTATTTTTCACCCTTTTATTTTGAATGTTTGTCCTCATGGGTGCACGGGGCATGCAGCGGTCTACTTCTCTGATCATTGTCACAGGGGTCAGGCATCCCATTACTTTTGTCCTTATGAACACAATTATTGGGACCCCTGACCATTACACCAACAGGGACTTTAATGACACTGCATTCAGATACATAGACTTTCATATGGAGTTGGACCCCCTTTACAGCAGCTAAAATGGTTCTGTCCCCCATGCTCTAACTTTGGTTTTAGATTTGATTTGATCACATTAATGTTTAGGTTGAGATTTAGAAACATTTTAATTGTTCCCTTTGTGTCGTTTTTCAACAGATATAAACTTGAATGGTGTGGCTACTATCACTGCTGGTGTATCCACTGAGGAGGCTCCTATCCATAAAATTGTGGAATTCTTGGAGAATATGGAGAAGTCAGATAAGGAGACGAAGAAAAGGCTTTTCTTCGCGAACCGCTTAGACAGAATCTGCTTTTGGATCTACTTCTGCATCGATGTGATTTATGTCTTATGTTTAATTGCAATCACCAGAACAGAATTCTGCAAGATTAATAATCTGGATTTCTGGAGTTCATGAAATCATGAACTGTGATAAAATGAATGACGATGAATAGCTCAGTCAATGTTTCACTCTTTATCCTGTCTTATGGATTTACATGCATGATTGCAATAAATGTAAGGGACGATTAAGGTTTACAGGTTTTTTTTTTTAGAGAAAAGGAACAGTAGATCTATCCACTAATTATAATGTACCTAATTCTGTATGTTGTTATGTCAATCATTAAATATTTATGTATGTGCATCCTATTTCCCAAGACTATTGCATTTTATTCACATTTCTATAAGAATATGCAAGTTGAACATTGAGCAAATTTTTAAAAAAAAAACCTAAAAATAAAGACTGAAGCTTAAGGCTCTTCACTGAATACAGGCGAAGTGCTGACAAAGTAAACTCTTACCTTTGGTTAATGAGCCCATTTTACCTGAAAGGCAGGAAATCTTTTCTAAGAACTCTCTGCCAAGTGGCCTGTATGCATTATAAGATATAATACAGGTATTGAAACTCTGGACCTGAATTACACATTGTATTCATGATATGTACCTGCTTAATTGAATGCCTTTATACATACACTTGGCAAAGTTTCACTAAACAAATAAACGTAAACTGAATTAAAAGTGCATTACAGAGATGACATCTATGTACTAAAGCTTTATAATCATGGACTGAGGAAATGGAGGGGAGGGGCTGGAGGGGAACCACTGACTGGTATGGCCATAAAAGACAAAGGTAGTCTCTGAGTCTGAGTCTCTGAGTCTCTACATCAAACATAACATGAACCATAACAAGCAGAATTCAAAAGGTATGACATGGTACAGCTTGATTACACACTAGGAGCAACTGCTGCTGAGAATGACTGACATATTGGTGACCAGAGATGAGGAGAGGACAAATGTGTCTGAAATCCCATCAATTGGTGGAAATGCGAAAGCTGAAAACTGTAAGGATTCTGTGCACTCCAGTCTAAACCTTTTTCAACCAAAACCTGAACATCCAACTCTGTTAATACAGTTATGAGCCTGTAAAGTGGCCCCTTAAAGTCATGGGTGAACACACCACAGAGTGGAAACAATGTCAAATTCTTTCTCTACACATAACTCATTCCCCAAGTGAAGCAGGGGATTGGTACCCACGAAGGGCCCCGGGGAGCAGCATGTGGGGGCGGTATCTTGCGCAAGGGTACCTTGCAGTCCAGGGATTCAGACCCACAACCTTCTGATCTCAGGACAAACTCCCTAACCACTAGTGATGCCTAAAGTCGAATAAATTTTGATTATATAGATCTTTGTTTTTAGTAATATCCCTTGTAATGAAATTAAATGTGATCTCTTAACACAGGCAAGTTTTACATGATTTACATGAAATAAAGAACATCAAGTTGGAACCAAGTGTTAGGGGTGTGTGTGGGATGGGAAAAGGGGAGAGGACACACGTTATAAGGGGAACAAAGGGTTTAATAAGAACACAACAGAAACAACAGAAAAACAAAGAAGCGGAGGCAAGACCCGTGCTCCGGGCAAAAGGCAAACAAGGAGAGTAGCTCGTAGGCTTTCAGGACAAATCAGG
>JBBPDC010088211.1:0-10088 GCA_037974485.1 Hemigrammopetersius urotaenia
TTTTCAGCCCTCTATACACGCTAATTCCTTCCTACAGCCCTGGGGGCTAAGCCCCCCTTGTCTTTCCGTCCTAGTGACGTCCCTGGGGACAAGTATTTGGGGTGGCTTCTGACCTAGTGGCAGGTCATGTTTTTGAATCCCAGAGCTGCTAGTGGCACCACTGATGTATCCTTGAGCAAGGTACCGTCCACACTTAGTGAATGGGTTAAATGCAGAGAAATAATTTCACACTGTCTGTGGTGTGTTCATGCATGACAATACAGGACCGCTTTACTTTAAATAATTCAGTACTACTTATAAAGCAAACAGATTTAATACAGTAAAGCAGTGTTCAGCATATTCATGTGTAGTTTGTGTACTGTGGCTACAGTGTACTAAGATTGTATTTTGTTTTCTTGCAGAGTTTGTAATGATGCTGCTGGCTCGATAGCTGCACTTCAGAGACTTTGGAGACTTCTACATGTTTGGCTTTCCAATTTATCAAGCATTTAAATGCTAGGCATATACTGCATTTAATCTGCTGTTAAAAGAAATCTGCTTGATTAAATAAAAGTTTGTGTAAAAATGATGAGAGTTGATCTTGCATGCTTTTGATACGTAAAGAAAGTGGCCAGTTATGAAACATTAAATGCGTGTGTGCCACCTGATGGACAAATCCAGCAATGCAGCGAAAATGACGAACATTTTTGAAATTCATTTTTATTTTTAATTTAAAATTGACAAGATAAATATTTAAGCAAAAAAAATGCATTGTTCTTAAAAAAAACAACAACAATAATTTCCCCCAAAAACCAAACTGATTTGCATACAGCTGTGTCATTCTTTCATACACTGTGCACAAATAAACGCAACGGAACAGAGGAAAATAAAACCAGTTACTATTCAGGGGAGAAAAAAAAATACAAAACATCCAAGCCAGTGCATTATGCCATACAAGCAAAATGCAAAACGCTTTTAATAAGGCAATGTTAGTGCGCCCGCACGCTGAGACAGCATGCAGAGATCACAGAGAATACTGCTCCGTTCAAACATGGGATTTCAGTCATACACTCAACAGAACATACACTCAACTGCTCTCAGTTCCACTGATTTTGTCCTTCATAATTCAAACACCAAGATGTAAGACAAAGTCACTCAAAGTGACCTGATGTTACAACGCTCCACTCAACGGAAGCTTACAGAGTCAGAAATGTCCACAGTAGATATAGGAACCAACGGTCTGCCTCTACAAGATACCTCTGAAAGTATTGCCTTTTACCTTTACCATAATTCTAAGATGTGATTTGGGTATGATTTTTTTTTTTTTTTTTGCATTGTAGACATCATGACCTTTCGTAAGTTTTTTATTATAGTGGTGCACTTTTCATAAGACCCCTTTGAATGACTGTTTACACATCAACCACTGAATTATACAGAAATGTTTAAAACCTTTCAATTCATATTTAATACATGTAAGCTAGTGTAGTTTTTTAGTTCAGAGCAGTTTGCCACTCTGATTTCTGAGCTGAAACTACACCCTCTTATGGAAGTTCTGATTATTGCAGCTGCAAGAACGGATACAGGATGGAAAATGGCACTGAGAGATTGTGCGTGTTTTTTTTTTAATCTGCTTGACATGGAAGCAACTAAAATTTGTGCAGATGTGCTGAAAAACACAATGGAATAAAAATCTTCACTTTCTGAGGACCCATGAACCACTAGATCTGTTAAGGTTTACATTAAATCTCAACAGATACACAGAACAGCAGAACTCCTGCCGTCAGATTCAGTGGAAAATCAGCATTTGGGATTTTGTTTTACTCAAAATACACACACATACACACACACACACACACACACACACACACACACACACACACACACACACACACACAGAGCATATGTTTGTTTGCAGATCACAGAGCTAGCAAAAAGAGTGATAGAGAAAAGAGAGTCAGAGAGAGTAAACGGAAGGAAAGAAAAAGAAAAGCGAAAAAAGTGAAGTGAAAGGAAAAAACCATTAATGCACATTTCCATGTGTATGCAAATGTGTTTATGTATGTATGTATGTGTGTGTATGGGGTCTCTGATGTCACAAGGGCTTTGCTGGTGTTTTCTCCAATCCAACAGTTCATCAGTCAACACGGCCGGTGTGTGTGTGCGCATTTCGACACCATGTGCGTGCGTCAGCTCTACTCGGTGTGTGTGTTCTGTAAGTAGGTGAGGATGTGCTGTATTTTGACAAGTCTCTCTCTCAGGGTGGTCATGGAAAGCAGAGAGAGCTGATAGCGAGGGTCCACTGGCAGAACTGCCAACAGCCACCAGCAGCACGCTGGACCATTAGGAGTCGCCTAAGCAAGAGAGGAAACAGATCTGTAAATACGCACACATCACTTGAAATGTTCTTTAAAGTGTTTGAAAATGTCATGCTTAATGACAAAAGTACAAAGAGATATTACAGAATAACCTTACATTAACTGAATAATTCTGAAGATGTTTAGTTCCAACAGTGAAAATATTCACTTTACAAAACATTGCTGCAAAATTTTAACATGATTTGAGAGGAATGGATCGGGGGGGATATCTTGTTAAGAATATGCAGTGCTCCACCGCAAAGTCGCGGTTCATTTATAACTGTATAAATGTTTCAGTACTGTCGAGAGCAGCTCAGCTCTGGCAGATGCATTCCAGCAATTATAACTGTTTCCTTGAGCGTGGAGTGTATCTCGAGTGTATCGTGTTTTTCATTTTGTTCTTCTTAAAGCCCTGTATTTTTACTTCAAATTAAATTAAATTATGACTGTATTTACCTGCTTATACCAAATAAAACAAAAACACACGTTAATCAGTTACAGTACAGTCTGTACAGGAATAATATTGGTATTTACATTCTAGCACTGCGGGACTTCAGTGTAAACTGTACAGTACAAATGTGGGTTTACCTTTATATTTTCCTTAAGGGTTAAGTATTAATCTGAGTTTAAAATGAAATGTAAGTGTTTTGGGAGCATATTTAGGGTTCACACTATAAAAATAGGCTTTTTTTTTTACCACATAATTCACGGGTGCTCTTAGAATGTAACTGAATGTAGAATGATTTTCAGAGGTTTACTGTATGTATTTATACACGCATACACACACACACACACACACACACACACACACACACAAACACACACACACACACAAACACACACACACACACACACTATATTCTACACTTATTGGTTTTGTTGGAAATCATATTTGTGATTTTTATTCCTTTGTGTTACCTGTATATCAGTCTCTCTCTCAGGCATTGGGCCAAAGTGCTGCAGAATCTGTTTCCTGAAGCGGTTCTCCAGCGTGTGGAACCAAACCTTGGCCTGGTTATACACCTGATCATACAGGTCCTGAAGACGGTCCAGTTCATCCTCATCTACTACCTACACACATATGAATACACACACATTTAACACATTCTAGTGCGATCATTTATCAAAACAACTGCACAAATCAACATTACAACGACACGAAATACTTTAGTCCAGGCTTTTAGAAAATAAACCACTGTCTAAGCAAGTCGGTGTATAATGCATATCATTTGCAAAACTAGTAACACAGGTCAAAAAATAAACATTTTTTAATCATCAGAACCCACAACACACTTTTCTACACCAGTTTTTCATGATGATTTCAGAACTTTTTGAATTAGTTTTGAACTGAATAATATTAGATTTGCAATACACTTGCATGCATTTTTTTCTTAAAGCAGCAGTAAACTTCAGACCTATAACATGTCTTGACTGATCCAATACATACAGCTGAAGTGAGTGTAAGGGGTAAGGGGGTAAATTTGCTGTGGGACTCACCCGCTGGTCCTGTAGGTACTCTATGTTAGCGGTGCAATATCCGTCCTTCATGCTGCGGCTCAGTACCCTGAACCTTTTCCCTCCTATAGTGTCAACTACAGAACGGCCGTCTGGCAGGAAATGGACACTTCGGATATAAAGCATGCAGCCATAATCCACGAAACTGGGAAAAAAAGAATAAATCAGATTTAACACACACGCTTTTCACATCGCTCACACACATACATGATAGGTCTTCAAAATGTTTTAACCCAATTTTTCATGTTTTCTTGGAAGGTTAACAAAACGTTACTATAAAAGGGATAAGTAGGTGTATTTACAGGGAAACATCAAAGAATGGCAATATTTGTGCCAATATTGGTGACAGTTTATCCCCTGGTCAGGTCTAAACGGCTCTCAAACATTTCATGTGTTGAAAATACCTCTGAGCTAAAGAATTTCAATATGAGCTTTTACAACTGATGGGGAAATAAAAACCTGATTACATTTAATTGCCATCCATCAGACCTGGATTGTACTGGATTGTACCCTAATTCACACAAATATACACACACACACACACACCCTTACCCTTTCTGGACATCACTGATGCACATGCCGAACTGCCGTGTTCCAGTCTCCATGCAGCGCCGGATCATCAGACGATAACGGGGCTCAAACACATGCAGTGGGCAAGGCACAGTGGGGTAGGCCATAGTGCACACAAAGATAGGAACATTCTTCTGCAGGCTGGAGGAGAAAAAGAAGAAGGTATTTTCTTTGTAAAATAAGGTATTTTCATTTTAATGGACAGAAGTGTAAAGGTTCAGGAGGTTCCGTTTCATTCTGAAGGATTTATACATGCCTGATTATTTTCAAATGATCCTTTTACTTCAATTTATTAATGAACAAAGGAATCTTCCCTCAGATGTTTTCAGTCATTCTCTTTAAGTTAAATTTAGTTGTGTTCAGCTTTTTGCTTTCTTGTTGCCAACAGAACCTTCAGCATTCCAAAACAACAACAGAGCTAACAAACATTCTATGCTGGAAGACTTTGGATGGCCTAAGCAGTATCATTGTAGTTCTATAAGTTACTCAATACTCAATAAGCAGATTGAGTTCTCAAACATGTTAAATCTAAGGTTCCCACTGTGCATCCCCTCACCACCTATTGACCCATCTACCACAAAACAGTTAAGAGATTATTACAATTTTTTTGCATGGCCACCCGTGACCCGCACTGTGCAAACGTAATGAAAGCTAGATGGGTAAATAATGATAATAGTACTAGCACAAGAACTAGCATGCCCAGCACATCAGTAATGAATGCTTATATCCCTCAATAAGAGTTTAATCTGCCATAATATTTGTGTGCATGCGTGTTTGTGTCCCACTTACTCTGACAGCTCTTTAGTTTCCTCAGTGTGAATTTTGTGCCTCCCAGCATGTTCTTCAGACAGATACTGCTTAATAATGTCATCTAGAACTCGCGTAACAGAATATTTCCTAGAGGCAAGATACTGTAGGCAGAAAGAGAGAAAGATAAAACAATTACACATCCAAGCAAAAAGCTCATTGTTTCTTGCTCCAATAGGCAACTTTCACCTGAGAAATGCTTTGTTACTTACTCCACATACTCCAAATTGAGTCAAGACATGTTTGGTGTCTAAAGTGTGCTTCTTTTTACCGTGCATCTGAGAGACTAATGTATCTAACAAGCAAAGGCTTATAGCCCAATCGCATTCAGACCATATCTCAGACCTTTTTTCAGTTTTCATTGTCCATGTTTATAGATAACAGTTTGTCATACAATGTCAGAAACCCCATAAGCAAGTCTATCCAGTGTGAGTGAGATGTGCTTTAAGCCTGCAGTTAGCACATTCTTTCCATTACTTGTTGGCTACATAAGCCTTCCAGCTCCATTGCAAACCTAAAGAAGCAAATTTCAGATGCCAAGCATGCCTTGGTTATTTGGCGGGGATATACGTAAACGTGATTTTTCACCAAATCACTGTTTTAAATGACTTTTGGTAATATGAAGAGCATTAACTGCAGTGAGATAATCACCATTTTGAGGCTTTCTTTGCAAAGTGGACACTGTGGGCTGTGGTCTAGGCATCGTTCCAGACAGTTCTTGCAGAACGTGTGTCCACAAGGAGTTGTCACTGGCTCATAGAACAGCCTAGAATCAGACCAGCAAAGACATCTATTTATTAGCTTCCATTAAAGCGATGTTTGTCTACTGCTTACACGTTTATACCAGGTATGTCCAGTAAATCTTAATAATGCACAGATGTGTATAGTATATGTCTGAGTGTTAATTATATATAGCTAAGGTCACTAGGGCCTGTGTTACTAACCACAGGCATGTAGTGTCTGGGTGTTCTCAGTACCTCATACACAGTGGGCATTCAAAATCACTGGGGTCCAGCAGCTCTCTTGGCACAGTCTGACCGGGTTCTATTTCCTCATAAGCCACCAGGTCTGAGGGGGCTGTTGCTACAGAACAGTAACAAGGAGAAAAGGTTGAGACTTTTTTCTTCAGCCAATACCAGTATTAATGTTAGCGACAATAAAACCTTCAGAGAACATCCAACAACATTTGACATTCGCGGGCAGCCCTTAGAATCAGGTTGTCAACTATCTTGTACTTTTTCTGTTTCTGTTCAGCTGTGATAAACCAGAGAATAGAAATAAGACATGGGCATTGAACTACAACTACACCAGTGACATATGGACCAGTATAATACACCCAATTCTAATACTAAACGACACACATTCCAGCACTTACACTTCACCGAGTTCCATGGCTGACCTATATCTATTTCCACTGTCACACTTAGGAGCAATAGGAGATATAGGCTACCAATGCATATTTGTGCCCATGGTTGCAATTATTATTTTTCTTTATTCAGCTCAATATTCAGCTTACCCACACACTGAAGTGTGCACAAGAGTAAGTGCAGTCACTGGTGACAGGAATTTCCCTTCTTTTAGATTCAGTGGATTCTGCTGGTTGCCAATGGTTTACACATCCCTTTACATTATTGAGCCTCAGTGTGGAAATTAAAGGTTCAGTGTGGAAATTATTTAACACAAAAGCTCTATACAAATACTCCCTGGTGTACCTAACGACATTACTGTGTGACAATGCACCATGTATAAATTCTTGTTATGCTACAAGCTAAAACTAGGCCTTTGTCAAGGTGACTGACCTCCTTGTTTTTTGTGTTTGCTGCTGTGTGTGTTGATCACGCTTGGGCCCGCCTCCGAGCCGGACAGTTTCCTCTTCAGTAACCCTCCCTTTTCTTGGTCACTAAGCTGGGGGGCGGAGGATACTCTTTTTAGCTTCTCCTCCTTGGCCCCGCTCGGTGCGTGGGCCCTCAGGGACTGAGCTCTGCTCAAACCTGGCCGCTCCAAACTCTCTGACCGGCCAAGCTTCTGGGCAGAGGACAGCTGAGAGACAAAACAACTTCTGTTAACCCTCAGGAGTCTGGCTGGAAAAACATACTGTCATTTAGTATGAATATGAATATGAATATTTCTAGATCATAGCTCACTCAAACAAGCCGAGGAAACCTGTGAAAAATGTCGATTCTAAACTTTAAATTCTTATCACGTCTGTGTTGGTAGAAATGCTGCTGTAGGTCCATTAATTTTTTTTTTTTTGCATTGTAACTTTTTTGAATGTAAAGTAAATGTGAATACAGTTTGCTATGTAACAAATTATTGAAATGTTGTGTAAATTATATGTAGAGGAAAACAACAATCTTACGCATTAGAATAAAACAGATGGACCTAAATAAAACAGATCGATTGTTCAGAAAAGCTACAGAACACCTGGGCATTACATAGATGTTGCATATGGAATTTATAATAGAAGATTTGTGTTTACCTCACTGGGCTCAGGTAATAAATTGATGGAAACAGGTTGAATGTTAGTGTCCAACAGTGTTTTACTGTGCAGGTGAGGTAAGGCCTTGTGGGTAGTCTCTCTCAGGCTGGCCTGCATGCTCTCACAAGCAGGGGAAAGCAGGTCATGCAGGATCTACCAGGGGAGAGGAAAGAACAAGAGGAAAACAGATCAGAGAAAGACATCATAACTCCAGCAAACACTACTGCATCAGCTGACATTTATAGATTAAATTAGCCACAGGTAACACTGGCATGTTTACTGTTTTGAGTAATGAATGTGCAATTGTGTAATACAGGAATAAAAATGAATACAATGAACACATTAATGAATGACTGAATGAGTAAATAAAACAGTAAGTTCAGCCCAGTTACTAATCCAGACAGTCTATTATCTCCTTCTCACTGCATAATTGCTGGAACATTTACGAGTCCTGAACTTAAGCACTCAGCATGATTGTGTAAAAGCCTAAACCTAAATGTTCTGTTTGTGTTCCATAAATATTAAACTAGATCAAGGCAGGATGAAAAGAGCCCTTTCAGCCCAAAATGAAAACACTCAAACACACACAAACACACACACACACACACACACACACACACATCTCCCAAAAGAACAAGCTTGTCTAATTTGATTATAGTCCTCAAGTTGCAGTGTCTGTGGGTGTGTACTAGGGTTGTCAAAAAAATCTATTCTCAGATACTAATTGATACTAACATTTAGTATCGAGTTTGATATCAATTGACACTAGTATTGATACTTAAATGCATTTACATTTACATTTACAGCATTTATCAGATGCCAGTTTTGCATCTGCTGGTTCACGGAAATCTGCTATTTTCAACAGGCACTGCAGCGGGCAGCCTCTCCCTCAGCTACCTGCAGGTCCCAGTGTTTACATAAAAAGCCCCGTAACTCAACTGGGGAACAACCAAGCAAAAAACCCTCATTTAGTTTTGCTTTCTCAATGAAAATTATGACTAAATATCGGCGTCAACGAACATTTATCACGTGACAAGAACGAGACGAGACGCAACGTAAATGCTGGTCATGTGACAATAACTATAATGAATTATATCCGGCAATATTGTTGACGAATAAGAATGAGACCAAATGTGGTTTACAAAATAAAAACTATGCTAAAATGTCTCTTCATTTCGTCGACTAAAATGAGACAGGACGTTATTTCCTGTATGATAGAGAGAGGATAAAAAAGTATTGGGACACTCAATACACCTTAGTGTTGAGCGGCGCTACGTCCCTAGTATTGGGACGCATTGCCAATATAGTGCCAGGGAGAGACACAGCATTTTGATAAGCAGCCTTTCCCATATCCATGCAAAAAAAATTATCCTAAATTGTTCTGATTTGGTTGAGTAGACTATATTTGTTCAGGAATAAAAAAGAATGAAAAAAGTTATTTTATTTCTTTTATTGAAAAATAATTTTGGTTGGCAAAATAAATGTCGTAAATTCAAATCAGAGTGTCTTCCGTGTCTGGAATATATGTACAGTATTCTTGAGTCTATAAGGTAAAAATAATTCAATAAGATAACCTTGTTTGTTAATAGTATACTATCTAATATACTATTACTACATTGACTGGGTAAAATAGAATTACATTACTAAAAAAAGACATTAAAATACAACTTGAACTGACTAAAACTAGACGAAATGTGTCATGGATAATTCGGACTAAAATAAGACTAAAATGCTCAGACTTTTAGTTGACTGAAACTTGACTAGATTGATGATAATAATAATACATTTAACTTATAAAGCGATTTTCAAAACACTCAAAGACGCTGTAAAATTTTGAGTAGACAAAGAAAACAGAGCATTTTGTTTGTCGACTCAAGTTCCTGTGTTTGTTTTTTCTCCCCCTGTAGTATCGAAAGTCGTATCGAGTATCAAGTACCATCCTTAGTATTGGTATCGAGTTTGAAATTTCAGTCTCACGACAAGCCTAGTGTGTACATGTCTGTGTGTGACCCTGCTGTACAATCAGAGAAAAGACTGTGAACCTGCAAGTGTGGGAAAACACACACACACACACCTTCATTATGTACTAGATTATGTACTGAATCTACACGCAATGTCCATTTTACTCACTACTTCTGTTTCTCTAAATCAGTGGTTCCCAACCTGGGGTCCGGGCCCCCTTAGGGGGGCGCTGGAGATTGCAGGGGGTGCACACAATTTTGTCTGCACTGAGGTTAGCAAAATTATATTTGCACACATTAAATTCAGAAAATCCAAAAGTCTGAGAAACGTAAAAATGTGTGTATGTGTCATGGTCAGGCCAGTGGCCGGTCAGGGCCACTGTTTTTCTGTTTGATTTTCCTGCCATGTTCTGTTTCATGTTT
>JBBPDC010088251.1:0-10086 GCA_037974485.1 Hemigrammopetersius urotaenia
TAGATCTTTAAGTCCATCTCATGAAAAATCGGAGCAGAAACAAAGGTGTTGCGTTTATATTTTTATTGAGTGTATATACTACTATATCTATAACACTATTTGTGTTACTAGTAACTCACTAAACTGTAAGTTACTTATCTATAGTATTAATACCCAGCATTTGTGTATATGGCACAGTATATATTATATAGCGTTTTCTTTATTGGATTTTTGACTTTATATTTTATTTAGTTATTGTCTCTGTGTGTCTGTGCAGTCACAACAAAAGCAATTTCCAACAGGATCAGTAAAGCTTTTACTCTAGAAATGATTTGAAAACTTTGGGACATCTGTGTGTGTGTGCGTGTGTAGTTTCCTCTACCTGCAGAGCTGCCAGTAAGAGTCCGCAGGAGATGGACACACTAATCTCGTTGTAGTAGTGGGTCTTTTTCTTTCCATTTGGCAAAATTCCATATGTCTGCTTGAAGATGAGGATCAGATATGGAGCTGTATCCAAATACTCCTTCACCCAGTTGGTTCTGCACAAGAAAAAAGACACTTAAATGAACTTAAAGTATTTTTCATAATTATAATGATACCATGTTACATTATAAAAAGTATAAAGACAGTATGAAATGTTCCATTATGATATCAGTGACCAAAATGATCACACTTCAATAAAAAAAAACCCACTAATACACACTAAAATCATTTCCCTATAGGTAAGCTAGAGACAGCCCTGGTTAAGGATTAGTGGCTCAGATGGATGGGATATAGACAGAACCTTATTAAATAGCACATCATATTTCATTATAACCCCCAGAAATCAACATATGAGAACAGCACCAGCAGTATTGAGATTTTCTGTTTCGATTTACTCTGTAAACGTGTTGTCCCAGCATGTGCTTTTCAGGGAATATGAAACAGTAGGTTTTTTACTTCCACTATGACAATAAACATGATAGTTTGGGTTTTGGCATTAAAGTTCCCTTATGATCAAGTAATTACATGCACACACACACACACACACACACATATATATAGCTGTTTGCACTTTTGTGATTACTAAAATCACTAAATCAACGCTTCTACATATGTTTCCCAGCTCAGCCAATAGCTGTGTAGCTCCATCCATTCACATTAAAGTATAGAGAAACTGGTAACATAAAAATATCATTGTACAATAACCCACATAAACATCATGAAAAAACATCAATTAAAAAATTTTTTGGCTTCGATTCCTGACTGCCAGCTGTTTCACTTGGTGACTGGGTTAAATGCACCGGCTTCACTCTGTGTGCTGTGGTGTGTTCACATATGACTGAAAGGTCACTTTCTAATAGACTAATAATCACAATAATAGAAATGGAAATAAAAGATAACACAATTGTAGAACATGGGCCCAATAAATCTGGAGTGTTATGCTTCCAGGACATTATAATGGATCATTTGTTATTTATCCATACAGTTGTGTTAATTCAGACAATCAGCTATGGACGTTATAGATCTTGGCCACAAGGGGGTGCTAGTGTTACATGTTACCCCAGCAAGATTTATTGACAAATCCGAAAGGATCTTGACAATGAGTGAGCATTAAAACACAGATGGTCTCACAAAAATATGCCAGTTCACAATTAGCCACAATGTTTTAACCTGAATCTGCGCAGGTCATGCACCCATTTGTCCCCCATCCTCTGTTTGTAGTTGATCTCCTCCTCTTCCTCCACAATCTCTCGGATCTTGTGTTTGGTCTCCACGTCGGCCACCACGACAAACGTCCACGGCTCAGTGTGAGCTCCACTCGGTGCTGTTCCTGAAACACACACCCAGAGCTATTACAGCTGGATATTAAATTGGCCAGTAATAGTTCTTCAAAAAATTAATCTAATCTATGTATATATTTATTAGTGTAAATGAATTCTACATTAATTTTGCTTCTTTGGTTTTGCGCTAGCTCTGCAAAGCGAGCGTAGCAAGCAAACAAGTAATGGAAGCTAATTAATTAGCTTTGTGCTAACTGGATGCTAAAGAATGTAGGAAAAAAATACAAACAATAAATATTCTAATCCATTTCTGCCAGATAAAAAGTTTTATGAAGTTCCACATCTGGTGCTATGGCAGGTCCATGAGCTCACAGTATACAGTTTAAAAACACTGTTTAGGGCCCTGATTAGCAGCGTGCTGATCTGATACTCAGTATCCATGTCAACCCCAATAGCAGCTAAAATCACTGGATAGAGCCTGAACTAGCATGCAAATGCTTAAGAAAATGTGAGGGCCGTGCTGTAAAGAGCGACACACAGACCAGGACATGAATAACACAGATGAGCAGCAAGAGGCTGTGTCTCAAATGGGTCCCTACTTCCTACACAGTGCACTTTAAAACACAGGCCCCTGAAACCAAACAGTTTATAATTAGTCTAACAAAGAGCCACTGGTGATTTATCCATGTGGGCAGAATTTCATAATGGACAAACTGTGCAGTTTATGTAGAAACCTGACTTTTGTAACTTAGCGCCTCCTAGAGGGCATAGGGGGCTATTTCGAATCAGAAGTGAATCTAGACAGATATATTACTTACAGTTCAGATGGTTAATACTTAGAACTCTTAGAGCGTATTAATAAAATCTGAATTCAGCAAGTAAAAACTGTAAATCAGTCTAAAACTGGTGTTTACTCTCCTACACGCTCCCTGTTTGGACACTCTCCGGACCCCCACACCCCTTATGGGGATTCCCCACCCACTCGTCTGATGTCATGTCATGAGGCCTGACCTTTTTAAAGCATCAACGCAAACTGGGGGAACATTTGATAATTTGATGATAATTTATCTAATGGTTATAAAAGGTAAAAAGATGGTACTGGACTGGTATCAGCAGTATTGGTATGGATATGGTGTGGTCATGGACCTGCAGTGCGGATGACGTTCTCGATGACCTCCTGTGGGACAGGCTCTGGACTGATGAAACGAACGGAGCGTCTCTGGTTGAGCAGCTTGTAGAACTGCTGAGAGCGTTCCAGCATCTGCTCTTCAGGATAGCGAGGAGGAGAGTACGGAACGTGGGGCAGATTCTCCATCTCTGCAACTGTCCAATCATCATCCTCTATGGTGGAAAGAGATAAAGGCTGTTAACCAATACACAAGCATGGTAGAAATACATAACTAATAAAAGTGATGGGTTGAACTTGATTCAAATATCCCCATTAATAAAATACGTTACTAGCCCAAGAAATTCCTACCGATACTAAAATACAATGTGATGTACATTTCACCCGACATGGAATTCAATTTGACTATGAATATTTAGGAAATGAATTAATGAATGATAAAATCTAAAACTTCACCACAATACAGTTCTGTTCAATGTCATTCCTGAGTGTCTATACTGATATGTTAATTGTTATGAATACTTAAAAGATTATTTTTGATTAATGCAAATCGAATGATAAATGTGGGTCCTGCATGTCGATATAAAGCCATGTTCAGGATTCTGAACATTCTCCACAAGGGGGAGCTATTAGCACTTAAATTGCTTTTGCCAGCATACTGAAACAAAGAAAACCCACACCAGCAGAATATCATTATTATGTTTATATTTAAAACTAAGAATGTCATGCACAAGATGTGTTTGCTGTTACAAAGTGTGTATGAATGATTACTCGATTAGTTGTCGAAAATCTCTAGATTACTTAATGTCTATAATCCTATACTTGACAGACAGCCCTACTGTCAGTAGATGTATTTACACTGAATGCAGAAATATATCAGAAATTTACACAACAGTTGAAAACATCTCCATGTACAGGAACCTCTCTTTCACTCATCACAGTTCAAGAAGTGGGCAAACTGCTGGCCCCCAAAAAATCCTCTTAAGAAATTATCTTTTGTGCAAGACACTTGTTTGTGTTCAGCTTTCTTCTGGAATGCACACTCCAACCTCATTACACTTTCTCCTGTGTCACTGCCCTCTCCACATGCATCGCATCACCACAGTCCACTGCACTGTAGACAAGTGGTCTCCAAATGTGCATGTGCTCAAATGCATTACAGGACTGAAGTTTAAAATGAGTAAAAATAATCATGATTGTATTAGTAATTGTGTGATTGTATGGATTACTTTTGGCAGTTAACTGATCAATCGTTTATACCCATTAATAACAGCAATTTGCTTTATATAAATGACCTTTTTAACTCATTGGACTCCTGCTGGTGTGGTCTTCATTGGGAGCGATAAGAGCTCCCCCTTGTGGAGACTGCTGTACACGACTTTATAATAACACATCGATTCTACGTTTATCAGTGAAACGGCACAGATTATTAAATATAATTAAAAGAACTGAACTGTAACGAAGTTTGAAAATATATAATGTCTGAGAATGATTATTGGTTGTTTCCTAAAGAATAGCAGTCAAATTGAATGTCGCAGGTCTTATTAACAAGGATTTCCCATAGAATACACAGAGGATTACATAACTGCAAACACATGGACAACTTTGCATCTTACTTGGTTAAATTATATGAAAAGATTGAGTACATGTAAACTGATGAACTTGTATAATATTTCTGAAACTTACAATACAAAAATATTACTACTACTATTACTATAGCACTACTACTACTACTACTACTACTAATAATAATGGTAATAATAACAATAATACGTGTAATAAACAAATGGTATAAATAAAATGTGTGTATGTATATATAAAAAACAGAAGAAATTGCGTATGTTATGATTGCACAGACAGAGAAAAAATAGACAGGAATAATATTAAACATAAATATATAAATCTGTAGAAGAACCTCAATATGAAATGCACAATGATAAATATACAAATGCTGGGTATTAATACTACAGATAAGCAATATTAGCATGTAGGTTTATATACACATAAAAGTTAGATTTGTCTCACTGTTCTCTCAGCTAAGCTAAACTGTGACCCAGGTCCAGCAGTACAACTACACTTCTTTCCTGAGGTAGTGAAGTGTACAACAGAAGCTGGTCTGTGAGTGCAGTTTTGTAGCTGGTACCGTTGTCTTTACTGCTGATTTCGGTGTCGTCCTGGAGGTCCTCGTCCACCCACGGCCTGCTGCTGGAGCCCCCAGACCCGGAGGCCTGCTGCCCGTTGGGAGACTCCTCTCTCAGGTAGTTTCTGAAGAGGAAGGCGATGACCACGCACAGGACCGCCACGAACACGGGGGTGAGAGGAGAGACCAGGGCCATGACGGGAGACGGGCTGAGAGGAGCTGGGATCTAGAACTATTCGAACTGTGAAGTCCTGCAGGAACCCAGCAACGGGGCGGTCCTCTCCCGAAGAGTTAATGTTTAATATTTACACTCGGAGCGGAGAGCTCGAACCATACCGCCGGTTTTACTTTCGACACGATATAGAATCTACTGATAACGCTAGTAAATGTACCGACCACAGTAACACAAATTCGCTTAAATAGTCCTGTTCGAGCTGTAGGGAGTGGGGTGAGTTGTGCCAGTTTTTACTTAAAGTGACTGTAAAGCGAGGCCATGACAGTAATGCTTCCAACTAAACTATGCACATGTATTTAATGATGTGGTGCGTCCCTGATAAGAATCACTTTAAATCGGAAATATTGTATTAAAGAAAAAATTTTCTGGAAAAAGTGGTCTCGTTGCACACTTGCCGCCGGTGCGGAGAGAATACATTGGGGTAAATTGTGTCATTGATTATTCAAGTAAAACAGTAGATTTTGATCTCAGAAGCTGTAATTCTATACAAAAGCTAGATAAATGCAATACAAAATTTTCCCAATTTTGCTTCTCTCTGAACGATCTGCAGGGTGATAACAGATAATGAGCATTTCCTGGGGAAATAATTATTAATGTTTCCTATTACTTTTTTTTTTGTTTGTAAATAAATGCACACTTATCCCAACCTGCTTTTTCCTCTTTGATCCAGATGGCAGGGATATCACTGTCATTTCTTTATGCGCATTCAAAAGTCTGTTCACAGCATTTCATGGGACTTTTCTTTTTTAACATTTATATATGGCACACTGGCACAACTTATCCCAGGCCCTTTGGCACAAATCACCCCAACCCAACCATTTTGGAAAAAAATGCATCATCCAGCGGTTTTGACCCGTGTCTATAACTTTTCAGACAAAAAATTTACTTTGAAAGGCAAGAAAACAGTTTTTGCAAAGAGGCTCTCTTTTTTGCAGGGTGTGATAAATGGCTGACTCTTCAAAAATGTGCGCTCACATGATTTATGATTCCCTAGAAACAGGAGGTGGCACAACTTCCCCACTCTCCTCCTATAGCAATCTTTCTTAGGATTTCTAGAGTAAACACACACACACACACACACACACACACACACACACACACACACACACACACACACACAAACATACCAGTCAGAAGTTTGGTCTCATTCAATGTTTTTTCTTTGTTTTTATAACTTTATACATTATAGATTAATATTGAAAATATCAAAAGGATGAAGGAACAACTGCTACATATTTAATTATGGTAGTAGTAGAGAAATCTTCATAAAAATAAAACTGTGCCAAAATTAAATCCAGTCTAAAGCAAAACATTTTGAGAATGATGTCCTCACCTCCCCAGTGTCCCCCTGAGCTGCAGGGACGAGCTGGTTCTAAATGAGCTCCAGCAAATGAGATGGAACTGTTTGCTGATTGAAAAGGTGCTGGGAGGGTTTGGAAAAGGTGCTGGGAAGTTATTTCCAAAAATGGCTGGGAAGGACGTGGCGAATCTTGTGCTGCTGTCAAAGGGTGGCTATTCTGCTTAAACATGTACATAAACTTTAACATCCATTAAATCAAACTTAGAGCGTATGTTATTACATTACGATTCAAAACCAGTCAGTTATGTTTGTTTCAAGGTTTCTTGTAATAAAATGTTGCATTGGTTAACTTGTCTACGTCTGTGTGTGTTTATTATTATTGTGTAATAGTTACCTCATATAAATCCTAAAGGAAAAAGATATAACTGTACACATATGTGCATTCCGTTCATAGTCCGTCTGACATTAAATTAAACTATGTTCATATTCAATTTTTTTTTTTTTTTGATAAAGCGTAATGACTTTGTTCTGCCTCTAAAACGGCTACATCATCATGTACCAGCCAGCAGGGGAAGTTATATTAACCAATAATGTCTTTTTGTACTTTCTCTCACTCCCATCTGCCCTGATCACTGAATAAAAACACTCAGGTGGGCCTGAGGCTGCAACTGATACCCTGTTTCAGTCATTTATATGTCACAGTGTGGAAGAGAAACATTAGAATTCCACCGTGATCATTTCAAATGTTCATATTTCATATTTGTTTATTAATGTATCTAGTTTGGTCATCTTTAATCAAATGTTATAGTGCACCACATTATTATGATATAAGAATCAATACCAATTTTTCCTCCCGTCTCCAGGTCACCATATAGACGGACTCATGGTGACTTCACACACACACACACCCACCCACACACACAAAGCACATAAGGTAATAAGACCTGATGAGAATAATTAAAGCATTTAACTCTCTGCAGGGGGTCAGGAGTTGTCTTGCTGTCTTTAAGCGTCGCCTGAAGACCCCCCTCTTCAAGGAGCACCTTGGTGATTAACCAGTCCTCACTTTATCTCTTATACATCTTTATCTATATTTTAAGAAAAACCATGGCCACTTACCCTTTGAACTGTTTTTCCTTATTTCTGTATTAACCTCTGAGTTTTCTTTCTTTGGTTTATTAAGGTGTGTAACTTAGCTGGCAGTAACTCGGTTAAAAGCAGGTGTTTACAGGTATGAAGAACAGAGAATCTGTCATGGCTGTGGGGGTTAGCCCTCAGTCGTGAGCTTCCTCGGGGAAAGGACCAGGCCGAAAAGCAGGGATTCATGCTGTGATTACTTTATTCAAAAACCTAGAAAATAAACCTGGCGCAATTGCCGCAAGAAAAACAGGAACCAGACTACAGACTTCAGACTTCAGACTCAGCATGAACATGAGGGTTTAGAGGCGTAAATGAGGCGATGGACGGATAACTGAGGATTAACACAAACAGAATTTAAATACTAAACATAATCAGTGCATGAACACAAAACAGGTGACAATCAAAAACATGTGACACATGAACAGAACAGGAAAACAAAATAAAAGTCCCCCAAAACACTGAACAAAACCAGAACCAAAAATCAGAAAAGCAGCGGCCTCTACCGGCCACTGACCGAACTGTGACAGAATCAAAGAATCAAAGAATACTGTGTGTATTTTCTCGCTCTGATTCTTATATATTTTTTTCTTGTCTGTAATTATTATTATTATTATTATTATTATTATTATTATTATTTTAGTTTTATTTAATTTTTCTTTACGGTTTGTAGCACTTGTTTTATTGTACGGTGTCCTTGTGTGCCAGAAAGGCACCTTTAAATAAATAAAATGTAGTATTATTATTATTATTAGTAGTAGTAGTAGTAAATGTGAAGTGAGTAACATGCAAATCTCAGTGTAGTGTATTTGACATATTTATATATAATTTATGCCTAATGTTTCCATTCTTACTGAGGCAGCCTGAGGCCTAGTGGTTACAGTCTTTGCCCTGCGATCAGGAAGTCATGGGTTCAATTCCTACACACACTGCTCCCCGGGCGCCTTGTTCCTGGCTGCTCTCTGCTTCACTTGGTGAATGGGTTAAATGCAGAGGAAGAATTGCATGCTGTTCTCATATCACAGAATGGTCATTTTCACTAATACCTACAACACTGTGCATATATATGTGTGCCTAATGCTTCCTTTTGGTATAATATCAACCCAATAAAGCTCTGAGAGCATTAAAATTAACTGCATTTGCTCCTCTAACATTTATGTTGGTAGATAGATTTTGGGGTTCATTAACAGGTACAGTATTCACTCATAGCTCCATTCATGGTCATTAAGTGTATGCAGATTATTTTAAAGACCGATCACCTGTGTACACATTAACATTCATAAAAACTACAGACAAAAAGCACTTTGCAGCACAAAGATCTTATGAGGACAAACAAATAATGCAATACATGGCGTGCATCAGAGTAAAAGGTCAATGTCAAATTTGGGGCTGATATCTCCTCATTTTTTCTTTCTGGCAAAGTAATTTCGTCAGGTTGATTCATGTGACCTTAGAGAGATGAGCTTTGAATTAGTGTCCTGGTTTCAGTCACACCATCACACTCAATCAAACTACCCCCCCCTTCTCCCCAGAACATGGCTGCCATTGTGACTGGATGTGATTTGCTGCTGCTACACAGTTGGTGTGTTCAGTCTACTCACACAGAACACTAGAGAGAACAGTGTGGCTCTCGGTGCAGCCATTTCTGCTATTAAACAGGTTACAACCTAAAATGTCATTGAATGTAAACTATAAATGTATTAATTTGATGAAACTACACTGTCTAGTGTTCAACCAGAGCCAGTCCAGAACCCAGCACATCCATGTCATACATCACCCCCCCACCTTCCAGCCCTAATGTCATTAGTAAATTATGCCAGGACTGAATACACTTTTCTTCAGTACACACAGTCTTTGTACAATACTGAATATTGTACATCAGGGATGTATTGAGCCATAGGCTCTGAACCTTTGTGGTGTGTGCGTGTGTGTGTGTATATGTACAACACAATGGAGGAAAATCTGACCTTTTTGTTTTAAGACCTTACTAAGGTCAGTGTCACAATCACATTCGATTTAAATTGACTTCGAAACAGAGTGTCTTTTTTCTTCTTGACTTTGTCATAGCTTCTCTCTTTGCTTGATTATTTTCTCCTGTTTATTTCCAGATTTAAATGCATATAAAAATCCCATATTTTGCACAACACTGTAATTATTGGAAGTGATTATTGATTTAAATGCTTTTAACGTGCCTTATCACTGTGATATTGCTGACGCTGTTGTTCTATCCACCGCTGTTATTGTTGTTTCATCTTGTTTTGTTGTTATGTTATTTTCAGCTGTGCAATAATAAAAGCAGATGGCAAAGGGCTGTCTGTCTTGACCCAGTCTAGAGCACACACACACACACACACACACACACACACACACACACACACACACACACACACACACACACACACACAC
>JBBPDC010088262.1:0-10086 GCA_037974485.1 Hemigrammopetersius urotaenia
ATTATACTGTATGAACACCCTTGGGTCACATCACCATACTGTCCCCCCCCACTTTTAAATTGGCTGCTACGCCCCTGGCCATGTCCACTGCTTCACTTGGTGAATGGGTTCACTCCTATGTGCTGTGGTGTGTTCACGTATGACAGAATGGTCACTTTCACTTTGTGTGCACTACAGAAGGAAGTGCCCAGTGCTCACTATGCACTACATTTCAGTGCTCTCGCATAAGTGTGTGATTTCTGACACACCCTTGGTGTTTCCAAGTGGTTTAGTGGTTTCCAAGAAAAGCTAGCACTATATAGTAATAAAGTCATAATTGTTGGGAATTTTAATATTCATGATCCACCAAATTCTGGATTTGCTTCAATCCTTGATTCTGTAGGTTTTACTTATAAAAGTAACTGCGGTCACCCTTGATTTAATCCTGGCTATTGGTGTATGTATATAACCTAGCTATTCTTCCCCAGATCTCAGTAATCTCATTACCTCTTCATATATGAGCTTCATCTTAGCCATAATATATGCACATCCCTCACCCTCCTCAGTTCTTAGTTTCCATAAGAGCCTCCCAGATTTATTAACCCCACTTAGCTCTCCATCTGGTCAATCAGAGTTGGAAACCCTGACTGCACATCTCAATGCACATTAGATAATGTCATATCTTTGAAATGTAGAAGAATTAAACAGAAAAGACTTGTTTCACGGTACAGTGCTCAAACACACGCCTTAAAGCAAAGTAAGTGACTATTTGAGTGTAAATGGTGACTGACCAGACTGGAATAATTCCACTCTGCACCACGCTGCATCAGTCTTCTGATAAAATCCAAATAATTCTAGATTTAAATAATCTGCTAATCTTAGTCATACTATTCAACACAATTTCTAAACTAAGAATCAGGGAGTTTTTAAATCTCAGATACACTGTATTGACATAAGTATTTGGATGCTTGACTATTAATAATAATAATAATAATAATAATAATAATAATAATAATAATAATAGTACATTGCATTTATAAGCGCCTTTCACAACTCTCAAGGTCACTTTACAGAAGTTATCCAGAAATAAAAATGAAAGAATAGATCAATTAAATTAAGAAGAGTTTATAATCCTTGTGTCATTTTCAGATGTTCAGGGGAGCGCAGTTAGTTTAAGTGCACTCTCCATGGATATGGTGGGTCAGCTGAATATCTTTAGCCATGATGCTAACCTCGAACAGACCCAACAAGTAAAGCCTCACTGGCATCCTGCAGGGCAATGACAGCAGAGTTCTTGAAATCCTGAGCGATCTCATGCACCAGGCTCTGGAAGGGCAGCTTGCAGGTCATGGATTTTTGGTAATGGCGGATCTCTCTCAGAGCCACGGGGCCGGGCCATTACACCAATTGCATTCAAATAGATAAACTTTAATATGGAGTTGGTCCCCCTTTGCAGCTATTACAGCTTCCACATTTCTTGGAAGGCTTTCCACAAGATTTTGGAGTTTCTGTGAGAATTTGTGCCCATTCATTCTCTAGAGCCTTGATGTTGAACAAGAAGGCCTGACCAGTTCATCCCAAAGGTGTTGGACGGGTTAAGGTCAGGGCTCTGTGCTGCCAGTCAAGTTCTTCCAGCCATGTCTTTATGGACCTTGCTTTGTGTACTGGGACACAGTCATGCTGGCATAGAAAAGGACCTTCCTCAAACTGAAGCATTAAGAACGCCCTTGACTGGAAGTAAGGGGCCTAGAACAAACATTCAATACTTTTGTTCATATACTGTACTTGCAGTCTAGAGTCATCATGATTTATTCTTCAAAACTACATTCAAAGCAAAGCAAACAGTCATTTGAACCTCACAACATCTGCTGCCCAATACAGCCTATGCAGATACTGATCAAAATATATTTACAGCGGTGAGGCTGCTATCCATTAACTCACAGACAAAACTCAATTATCTTCTCATCATTCTGCTTACACACTCAATTCAAGTCCTATATAATAAACTCCCTTAGCCTTAATTATATCCAAAAAGCCTTTAAACTAGCAGTCATTTAGTCTCTGATCACAAAACCAAATGTTGATTCATGTCATTTTCAGACCTCGTATTATCAGTTAAACCTAATATCTTAGGAAAAGGTGTGAACCAACAGTCATATATGCAAAGGAATCACATCTACAAAAAAGTAAATCTGGATTCTGATATTCTGATGATTTATGTTACCTTGATGTTTATACAGTCAGTTTAGCACTGGTAATGATAAGAAATAGGCAAAAAATATGTAAATTATTAAAGAATTTATTTTATAATCAGTCTATTGATTCATGCTACCCTTTCAAAAAATGCTATCTTGAAGTTTATACAGCAACCAGTGTCCCCAATGCAAGATTTCACAAATAAACCAGTGTCCTCAATGCAAGATAGCTCAGATAAACCAGTGTCCCCAATGCAAGACAGCACAGATAAACCAGTGTTCCCAATGCAAGACAGCACAGATAAACCAGTGTTCCCAATGCAAGACAGCACAGATAAACCAGTGACCCCAATGCAAGACAGCACAGATAAACCAGTGTTCCCAATGCAAGACAGCACAGATAAACCAGTGACCCCAAAGCAAGACAGCACAGATAAACCAGTGTTCCCAATGCAAGACAGCACAGATAAACCAGTGACCCCAATGCAAGACAGCACAGATAAACCAGTGTTCCCAATGCAAGACAGCACAGATTTATGGGCGTGTCACTGAATCCCAAGACTGTGGAACTGCACATGTGCAGAAAGGCATGGTAGTCTTCCGATGGCCTCCAACAGAAACTTCTACTGCAGACTAACATTAAGGCCTCTTACTCTCTGTTGTCAGCCAGAGGAGGACGGGATCTTTCCTCCTCCAGCTTTTGAGAGTTTTTTTTTCTGCACTCTGGGCTCGGACTTAAACTCTGTAAAGGTCCTTTGTGGTTTTGTAAAAAAGCACTAAATTAAAAAAGTGGCTTGACTTGTCCAAATGCTGCCTCTTCTGTTTAGAACTGGAACTTATATGTATAAAATGTAAAACCTCCAATAAAAAAAAAACATGTCTGTGACAGAAGAACTATGTTATCTACCTCCTCATAATCCCTGGTGTCTGGGCTAGTTGAGACGGAGTGCGCTGTATGAATATTAATACTGATAAGGAGGATGAAAAATGAAGAGATAAAATGATAATGACTTCATTACTCCACACAGAGAGAGACTAATGATCTGTGTGTGCTGTGCCTGAATACATGGAGAGGCAGAGAAGAGATACACACCCACACACACGACTGAAGGGATGTCACAGCTAGTACGTAATGATTCATGAAACTAAACAGATTAAGTACATTCAACACATTTCAACACATTACTGGCAGTTTAATAGACACACCTTCCAGATCTGTTGCTGCACTGTTTATCAGTGCGTCTCTACATTCATCAATGGAAAGGGACCAGTGACCAGTGGCAGCAATACCAGTATTGCAATGTGAGTGTGTCATAATAGAGTCAGTATGACTCTATTAGGCATGTTAATGTTACTACACACTGTGTATACTTGCTGGACACTTTTATAGAAACCCATCCTTTGTTGTTCCTCCTTGCTGGTGTTCAGTTACAAACTGTAGCCCATTGGCTGTTGTAGAATTCATGTTGGTCCTTGAAAAGTATTCAGTTTCTGATCACAGACCTGGATATTATGCTTGGTGGTTCTCTCTTAAACCTAGCAGTGACATTTGCGTGTGTGTAAAACCCCAGCAACACCACTGCCCCTCATGGGTGAGTTCCTGCCCTGTGGTCAGGAGCTGACTGATGAAGAATAGGTTAGACTGAAGCATGACAACATACCCCAGGCCCTCTGAGAGAGAGGTCCCAGTTTGAAGAAGGATAACGTGTGTTATTATTGCCTTTCCCCTCTCAGTGGATGTTGACCTCATTGCCAGTCCCATGCTACTGAATGTGATGTCATAGCACTGTGGGCATAAGATGGCTTGGGTGTGTGTGTGTGTGTGTGTGTGTGTGTGTGTGTGTGTGTGTGTGTATGTGTGTGCTGAAACTGAACTTATAAAAGACTTAATGATATACAATAGTCACCACAACACTCCTCTCCTGCCGACTACTTCTGTAGTGTGAGAATATTATGTATCTTGGAAAAGGAAAGCTTCCAAGTAACATTCAGAAACATCTGCAGTTGTCGTGACTTCATAGCTGGAACAGGCTTTATAATATCTGGGAGAAACATTTAGCCAGAAAACATGATACCAATTTTGAAGTCCACACCCAAGAAATCCACACACATATATGTCTGTCTGTATATATATATAGATAGAGAGGGAGAGATAGATAGATATACAGACACACACACACACACACACACACACACACACACACACACACACACATTACATATATATATATATATATATGTACAGTATAATATGTCTATCTAAAATCTGTTCATCATCATCTCTCTGTATGACTGTAGTGTAAGCTAAAATATAACAACACTGAGATCTCTTAGCTGGAGTAGGTCTTGTAATCTCTGGGCAAAAAATCAAAACTGTAGCCAACATCAACATGAGTGCTATTTCATGATTAAAAATACTAGGTTTTGAGGCAAAAATCCAAGTACACTACACTTTGAGGTCAGCCTGTGCCACACTCGTAAGCTTCGGTGAATTCAGGAAGAAGTGCTGTGGTTCAGTAACAGATAAGAGACCGGATAGGAGAAAAAACCTTAATGCACAAAAATACACTGAGATTTTATTCTTGGTTGTTTTATATAATCTCTATTTTTCCATTCATATAAAATGTTCACACAATGTAAACAATAGCTGGAATTAGGAGTTTCTGACAAGAAACTGACATTAACGATTTTTGTTCCAACAAGCTATTCCAGTTGTAGCACTTTGCCTGTGTCTGGCCAGTGTACTCACATCATGACTGTCGCAAACAGTGTGGTTTTTGAGATTCGTTTGCTTGTAACTCGAAATCTGACCTCTTTGATTTATCCTGCAGTGTGAACAAAGTATCAATCAGTGACAAGCACAAGTAGTATAACAGCGAGAGCTTCCTCCATACACTTTGGTGCAGAGCTTTGCCAAAGTTAAAGCTGTGCCCAAGTAATTTTCTCCTGGATACGTTACCATCACAGAGGCAGAAGCTCAGGCTGGGAAATTCAGTGCAGAACACTTTCATATTCATATTTTGTATTAGATGGTTCGGTGCATAGCTGCACTCTATTAGCTCCATCAAGACTTCAGCCCCTCCACTTACACTCTATCTAAGGCCCATGTTAGACCTGAAAATTCAATAAACCATATCTTATAGGCTGTAAGATCCCAGAAATGTAGGATTTAAGCTCAATGAAAGATCGATTTAAAAAATCCAACAATAATTGTTTTTTTTTCAGTGCTGTGCAGAACACTTGACCCGATTAATGTTTTTGTATTAGTCTCATACAGAGGTGTTTCTGTGCATGACTGCACTGTATTAGCTCCATCATGACTTCAGCACCTCCACTTACAATGTATCCAAGGTTCATGTTAGACAAGCATGCAGTAAATACTGTAAACTGTATCTTATGGGCTGTAAGATTCCAGAAATTTTGGATTTAAGCTCAAACGAAGATCGATTTTAAGAATCGCACAATAATTTTCTGGGGGATTTTTTCTATCCGAGAAACCAAAACCAAAGAAGATACTTCTATTAATATAGTGCTCCATTGCGATTGATGCTCTATAGGACAGACTCAGCATATTAACTCACTTTGCTTCAGGTGTTCTGGATGAACACTCATTTTAATTATGTGACCTAGTGAAAGTTGTTCGCTAAATTTGAACTGCAACTGGGACATGGACCCCAAGCTTTAAAGAACTTCAGATTTCTGAAATGTGTCTCAAGCTGAACAGAGGACACATTTTGGAGAAATTGTATGAGTTATAAAAATTACAGTATTTATAATTTTTTATAATTTTGTTTAGAATAATTCTACGAATTTTGACCATAAACACACCTGTGTATACTTAAAATATGCAAAAATTCACAGTATCTCAAATATATCCAGGCAGACCTCACCTACTACACAAACGTGAAGGTGAATTACATTATCTTTTTAGAATTTCTGAATTGTTGATGTGTAAACAAAGTCGTTCCCAGACGTTTGATGGTGAAGGTTTGAAATGGTGCACTGTGAAGAAACCAATTCCTTTACAATGGTGGTGATGGGAACCAAGAGTCAGGATATTTACATCACAAATATAAACATATTATTTACACTTCAAAACCACAACTAAACCTACAGTTTAAATGTAATGATCTTTTTAAAATACGATTTTAAATGTAGTGATAATGATCTTAAAATAGTTTTCGAATCAAACCTTTTTTTCATCTTTATGTTCGGAATCTGGTGAAAGTTTGATATACTGGTGGAGTTCCTATTTAGAACACTATCATTCATGTTAGCAAAGCTATCGGTTTAAAGAGCTAATGGTAGAGTCCAAAGCTCCCAAATGTCTTGTAACAGAAGTTCAATTCATTCAGAGATCAATTACAGAATGAAAGTAACAATTATTTGTATTGAATCGGGATCAGTCCCACACTGTCAGAAAACTCTGATCCCAGAGGATTTTTGGCAGAATCAGAAAACTTTCCCATCAAAATTCCTGTACTCTAAACAAAGTCACAATCAATAACACTTACAGTGAGTTCCTGTCTTAACATGCATTCTTCTCCGTACTTGAGTTCTCTTGGACTCATCAGTCAAGACCCCAGTATGATTCCAAATCAAAGTTCACACCCAGCCAAGTACAGATCAAAGCAATTCATGGGTTTAGCATCAGAAGGAGACTTGTTAAGCAGTCAAACTTCGTAAAATTTTCAGGAAATTCAAATCATTGTTAAAGATCTCTTTGACTCAGCTGAAGATTTAAAATCTGCATTTTCCGCCACTTGTGTTAGAAGTAATGTAAGAAAAGCACAAATGTTACAAAGATGCAAATGCAGGCATACATGGAAGGCCTTTTAAATAATGCATTGTATATTACTTTATACACACACACACACACACACACACACACACACATATATATACCCACTTAGATACACTTAGGCTATGAATATATAAGGTTTCCCATATGCTGTATATCCTTGCTAGAGGAGAATACCACCACCATCAGAAGCAGCTTCTACTGCAGAACCCACAAGGAGACATAAACATGGTCCTCACTCTCCATATATGTTTCCTCACTCACACGCCCCAGTTCGGCATTAGTGTGCTGCAGCAGTTCTGCTCAGGCTCAGGCCTGCTGTGTCTTTAGCTAGTGCAAGCTGCTCTGGGTTTTTTCCACAAGCCTCTGCCGCACAGCTCTAGTGGATTTCACTAAAGCGTGATACATCTGTCAGAGGGAAGCGTTTAAACTGAACCATGAGCAAGCAGCAGATGGAACAGCCTTCGATTTACATAAATTCTCTGCTCTTTTTGCTGACTTATTTGGTTTCTATGTCATATGCAGGAGTTTGAACTAAATTTACATTTTGTTTATTTTCTAAATGAAAATAATTACTCATCCCCTACACACTTAAATATGTTAATTTCTTAATTACAGTTTTGTGTTTGCTGAGTTTAACATGCTGGGAATAAAACGTACACATTTTTCACCAATATGTTAAATATTTTGTGAGAGAGAGACATGAACAGATAGATAGATCAATAGAAAGATAGATAGACTATTTGATTGATTGTTTCATTGAAAGAAAAGTGTAAATGTGAGTAAGTCTAACTCAACTAGGTCATCTAGATTCACTAAATTGAGAGTAAATCCAGATCTACACCTGTGGTGTGGTATATTTGACATGTTCTCCAAAAAAAGAGCAGTGAAAAACTGTAACCCAGCTAGAGGGGTCTTGCATCGAAAGACTACATATCATGGGGGCACTTGAGTGAAAAACACTCGAAGTGTTGGCTCTCATCCAGCATGATGCCAATCATCACTGGTGTTTGTTAAATTGTTGTCAGTTAGCGCTTTCCCCCCAGCTGTCCAATGACATTGCATAAGTGTCAGTCCGAAAAGATGAGGGTGCTGCTTCATCATGGAAGATGCTCATGCTAGTCTTCACCCTCCCAATAATGTTGGTGAGATCAGATTTTTTCCACATCGGTTTAACGCAACCCATTCATGTTGAAGGGGGATTGGTAATCTTTCACCTAATGTTTGACTGAGGTGCAATACAGGGCAGGCAATTACAGCAGAACTCGTTTACATGTATCTTAAATGTCTTAAAAGCACAGAAACTCTTTAACTCTAAGAGAAACATAGAGGTTGGGAAAATGTAATGACCTTTTTAAGAGAAAAATGTAGGATAAGGCTTTCTAAAGCCCTGAACTAGTCCTACCTTGGCCCTTACAACATCCCTGTCTATGGACCAACATACTCTTCACTTGAAGGGGATTTTAATTTGACCATATGATTGACATACAGAATAGAACAACAGTGTAGTCAGGAATACATGACCATCTAGCAAAAATTCAAATGAATTTCAGTGTTTCTCAGTTACACTTCATCCATTCCTTTTATTTTTTTTTCACACAACGTAAAGGGTAGCTGAAGTTTTGAAATCATGTGAAAAAACAAGTATATGGGATCATTTCCACTTCTTTAAAGGAATACCCAAGAGTTTTCATCTTTATCCGCTGCATCTATAGCATATGGAGACTTTTCCTAGACTTAGAACAGAAAACCCATACACTGAATTATGGTTATAAATAGTGTGTCCATACCAGACATGGCAACAATGGACTGTTCCTGTACTGGGATACTGAAGAACTGAACGGAGTGCTGAACTGTGTGCTGAGGGATGCTGATGCTGTTGCAGTGATCGGATTCTTGTCCAGTGATGCTCATATATTCCTCGGAGGATTGCTGGACCTGCCCAGTGGAACATGCATAACAACTGAGGTCCGCGAGGTTGTGCTCACACAAACCACCAAATGCACTCAGCCCACAAAATGTGGTCACACAACACACACACACCCATAAAACACAGCCTCCCAATAAAGGAGGGTTTCTTTGTCTCTCTCTCTCTCTGTCCCTCTCTCTCCCCTATGTCCAGCCTTGCTCTCGGAGTGTGTTGCAGATGCTTTAATGCAGCCTCTCCCTCCATTTCCCTTTGCCATTCTTCCTCTACAGATTCATCTCTCTCTGCAGTCAGTCTGCAGTGATGCTCTTGCTGATCTTTTTTTCACACATATGTCACCAGCTGGCAGGCACAGGAAATAAAGCCTCTCTGGATGCACTAATCGCAGGCACACACACACACACACACACACACACACACACACACACGCATGCATGCATGGTCTGGTTAAGAATGTTTTCTATTCATAATCAAAACAAAAACAATCATATGCCACAGAGGAAGAGCCTACCTTTATTTCTCTCCGTGTAATTCTGGTCTCTCTCTCTATCTGTCTATCTCTCTTGCTCTCCCTCTCGCAGACTGTCTCTGCACTGATCCTTTCACTCTCTGGCTGTTGCTGCCTCCCTCCCTTTCTCTTTCTCTCTGTCTCTCTCTCCCTCACCCGCACACACAAACCCCCTCTCCTCCCAACCCCTCCCCTTGATTCACAACACTATTCTCTCTCTCTCTCTCTCTCTCTCTCTGTGGTCTAGTCATTACATTAGCAGATTGTTGTAGTAACAGATGGAGGAGTGGTGTGTTTGTGATGCTTCTCTTTGACTTCATCACGGTCTCTTGCTTTCTTCCTCCTGCCTTTTCCACAGATAACTGTCTCCACTTCAACAGCTCTGACACCCTGAGCTCTCGCTAGCTGATTAGAGTCAGAAATGCAAAAGCAGATGGAGGAAGAAAAGAGCCACTCCCTCCTCTCCCCATCCCCTCCCCCTCCCGGGTCCCACACTTACCTCTCCTCCTCAGGCTGGAGCTCCAACTGCATCTTTGTCTGTCAGCATGCATCGCCTGGATGAAACACATATGCTGTATTGTCATGGTAATTTAGCAGCCGTGTGTGTGTGGTGTGTGTGTGTGTGTGTGTGTGTGTGTGTGTGTGTGTGTGTGTGTGTGTGTGTGTGTGTGTGTGT
>JBBPDC010088273.1:0-10086 GCA_037974485.1 Hemigrammopetersius urotaenia
CCATTGTGGTGGTGTATAGAGCCAAAAATGTTAGCATTGTGTCGATGTCCCAATATTTATGGACCTGACTGTATATTTAGCTGCTGTCTAACGTTAACAGATGAGCTAGCTGCTAACAGCTAAAGTGACATTAGCTTCGCTGCTACTCACCTTCAAAGTTGTGGATGTAACTTGATATGTACAGTTTAAATCCTTTTTCACGCTTGAAACCAGGTGCAGCCGAACAGTGGTCGACAATCCTGTGGACGTCGTTCACGTCAATTTTCGGGAGACCTTGTAGACACCGGGTGAAATACGCCATCTTCTGCAATCAAAATAACAATGCCATGAACTGGAAATGGCAGAGCGCACACTCGAGGCAGCGGAAGTAGAACTCCTTAGTTACGTGCACGTAGCCTATCAGTAGAGTCCAACGGTGAAAGAATCAGTAGAGTCTAACGGTGAAAGAATCAGTAGAGTCAGATACATTTACACATTAAGAATAATGGCGTGAAAACGCAATACGCCAGCTGTGTGTGTGTGTGTGTTTATGGATGGATGGATGATTTGCATAAAATTTGGATTATTATTCAACTAAGCAGGGCATGCTGGGATCTGTGCTCTATTTTTTTTACTCTAACTGACAGATTTTAGCCAAAAAATACCCAACAACACGGGAGTGGGAGGGAATGGGATCAAATGTTCAGATTTCAATATTAAGTTATTAACGGTGCGAGAGGTATGAACTTTATCTCTGTCAATGAGAAGTTTCACACTGTCGCAATCATAAAAAGGAACTCCTTCCTCCCAGCCTCAAGGCCCATGTGAGGGAGACCCCTCCTTCCTTTGTGAGAGTAATCTGGATTGTCATTGGACCAGACTGTGAAAGGTGGGGTCAGTCTCCCCTGAGCATATAAGCCACTGAGATGCACAAAGAACTTGAGCAAGGAGGCAAGCAAGACCGAGTGGAGGGCCTGAGAGCAGGACCAGCAGAAGAACTGAGCAGAGCCGGGCCAATAGTAGTTTTGAACTATTTCTATCAACTCGATTATTAAGAAACATTTACACCTGATAAAGAATATATGGTGTTTACAAATTATGTAAAAAAGGTAACAGAATTTTGTTCCAACAGAATGTTTCAAATGTTTCAAACACATGAACAAAATTTTTGGCAAAAAAAAGAACAAAGGTACAGATGAAATATAACTTTCATGATGGCTTTTAGAACTGGTCTTAGCTATAACAACCATAACACATGGTTATCAATTTGTCTTAAACAAATTGTGTCATAAAGCACATAAACAAAGAAAGACTAAAAGAGGTTACTGGTAATGAGTGTGATTACTAAAGTATGAATTTGCGGAGTGATAGTTTATGCTTTTATCTTCCATTACTACTACAGACTACTACATTAGCATCAAAACCTCAAGAAGGAAACTTTGCTCTGCTGATTATCTACATTCACTGTAAAGGGAAAATTGTGTGTGAGAGAGAGAGAGAGAGAGTGATTTTTATGCATTTTGTGGCGTGTTATCATTTGTGATGCGCCGTGTTATCATTTTGCTTCTAATGCACTTTGACTGGACGTAAGCCAAACAGAGAGAGAAATCTGAAAGCTCTGTAAAACTTGACTCAAACTACTGGCTGCTTATTCATCATCAGATTGCTGGAATCATTGGCAAAATGTGTGAAAGTGACACATATTTATAGGCATTACCAAAGAGACATTTGTTTAGAATAATAAGTGAAACAGAGCATGCATATTTATCCATATTTGAGAAACAATTCACAGAAATAATGTCAGCCAGCAAACATTACAGAGATAACAATTTCTCTAACTTCACTTAGTAATACGTTCAAAAGAGAAAGATATATTTATGACAAGTGCATGAGCACACCAGTCCAGCTAAAGCCTCCAGCTTTGATGGAATGTAAAGTGTGGTCTGGGGAACTATTCATCCAAATGAAGTAAGCCGCTTTCATCAGGATCAATATATCTTCAAGATCATGGCAAAACAGAGTACATAAATCTGCTAGAGAGAAAGAGAGAGAGAGAGAGAGAGAGAGAGATGGAGGGAGGGAGAGGGAGAGAGAGAAGGAGAGATTGTGTGTGTGAGAGGGATGGACATAAGGAGATCTCTTTCACACACAAAGAGAAGAGAAAAAGACAGAAAAGGCATAGAAAGCAAAAGATAGAAGCAGAAGATAGGCAAGAAAAGGAAGAGAAAAGTGAGAGAGATCGAGAAGTATGTGCATGCAAGAAAAGACAGAGAGTGAGAGGACAAGATGTAATTGGGACAATGAGAGTGAGACAGGAAAGCAAGAGAGAAAAGCTCCTCTTAGTGTAAAGGAGAATGGTTCAAAAGTTTAACGTGCTGGCCACCCACCCTCATCTTTATAACCTCTTTGAATCTTTGCGTACAGCTGAGGGCCGATCATATCGGTGGCCATTAAAGCAAATGCTGGACAGGGGCTATTGGGGTGTGGGGTGGATGTATAAGGGAAATTAGACTTCTCTGCCTGCCTGAGATGTACTGAACTGAAGTAATTACAGCTACTGGAGGGATGCTGAGGCCAGACTTTGCCTTTAGCATACATGTGTGTGCGTATGTAGGTGCGTCTGCCGCAGAGGTTCCCCCTGCCCCACATTCCCATTTTCCCGAGCACAGGCTGCCAAGGGGACGGCACTGGGCCTTTATTGATTAATCTGCCCTAACTGGGCAGAAAGGGGGAGGCAGACAAATGGGGCGATCCAACATGGGCTATGGCAGAGCTGGAGAGCTTGCGGTCTGGTCAGTGACGCTGCAATGCTTGGTCAGCCTCTTCTAGCCCCAGCATGTAGAGAATGAGAACCAGGCATAGATGACTGAAACTGTGGTAAAGTTGGGTTAGAGACACACCTTGCAGCATGGGACTCAACTGCTTCAAGTCGTGCAAGTTCAACAACGCAACACAAAAAGGTCAGTGCACTTGCTTCAGATTTGTCATCATTGCCTCTGTGTCCATCATGGTACACAAATGTGTTGAATTCTAAAAGAGGACAGACCTGAGTGCAGGGATGTGTGGGTTGTTGTCTTTGAGAAGTCACAGTGCTATTATAGCACCCAAACAAAAATATTTCCCTCTGTTTGCATTAGTGTGTCATACCCAGTTCACACACAGCAATGCAAGTTCAGGGCAGGACATTGTAGACAAATACAGAAGTAGAGGACAGTGACAGTGTAATGCTTGAGTTTTATCAAAACAGTAGTACTGAATTAAAATATACCATCTGAGGGTTCATAAATGGTTTGTGGCTTGGACATATAGTAAAGCTTTAACTAGTGCAAATGCAAAAAAAAGAGTGTAGATTTGAACCGAACTGAACCCATTAACTCCAAGTTGCAGGGAGACTGTCCCCTGTAGTTAGGGAATGGAAGTCACTTTTGATAAATGCCATAAATGTACTATTATACTGTAATTATAAACTACGGTTAACTACCAACTGTAACTACAGTTGGTAGGTAACTAGAGTTTACAATTACAGAATTGTGGAATTACAGATTACAGAAAACAGAATACATGGAACCTCGAAATTCGTGGGCGTTACATTCCAAGAGCACTATGTGAACAAACTCGATATTGTGATGCGGTAAAAAAAAGACTAGAAATGCCCCCAAATATGCTCCCAAAACAATGTCATTTTAAACTCAGCATAAAACATTACCCCTAAAATCATTTTAAAGGTAAACCTGTGTTTTTACTGTACAGTGTACACTGAAAAATCCAGAACATTATTTATTAAGCTTTTTTATTGTGCTCCTAAAAACAACAACCTAAAGAAATAAATTATTTGCAGGTTTGATAGTCATGTGGATATATTTGTTACGGTCTGGCCAGCGGCCATAGTTATGCCGCTGCTTTTATGTTTCGTTCTGTTTCAGTTTATTTGTCAGGTCTTTTATTTTGATAGGTTTTCTGTTGGTGGTTGTGTCACGTGTGTTTGTTTCATCTGTTCTTGGTTTAGTGCCTGATTATTGCCCGTATTTATGTTCGGCTCATGGTGACAGTCACCATGAGCCCATCGCCTGATGTATAGGTGTTTTCTTTCTGTTCATGTTTCTGGTGGCCCTCGTGCCCTTTGTTTTGTGCGATATAGCAATAAAGAACCCCTTGGGATGGATCTCTGCCTGCCTGCTTGTTCCTGTCACCTTCCAGGTAGTTCCAAGTCCGGGCTTCGCGGCCCGACTCGTGACAATATTACACTAAACCAAAATTTATTCCAAAGATTCCAAGATTTTGTATGGTTAAATTTTTTCCTAATTCAGTGGAAATCATGACACAATCTGTTAAGCTGTAAGTGATTTACTGAGGAATTAGGGTTTGGATTGAGAAGCTGTGATCTACTTTTCTTATTTTGTTGTTGAGAAAAAAACACAACAAATAAAAATATGTATCTGTAATTTAATCTGCAAAGCTAGAAAATACACTCTTTTGTGGTTTCTTTGACAAAGCATTTCAGGTGTGATCTCTGGCCCCAGCCCTTTTAGTTCATAGCAGAGCAACTGATCCAGAAATTGTGTCTTGTGGAATGACCAGGGGGACAGTAATGTCATTGAGTGATTGGCAAATGTTAAATCAAATTAAACTCATAATTATTCAGTGTCTAGTGCTACAGATAATTCCTTGAACCCTTTTGAATGTCCCTTTCTTCTTCTATCACCAAGCTTTGGACGGTTCTACCAGCCATGCTGGAAATAGAGAAGATACTGATAAACCACTCAGGTGTTAGATGGTGGACTCTTCTTAAGACAGCAGTGACATTGTTGTGATTATGCACTTTTATTTAGTATTTTCATGGTCAGAATGAAGTGGAAACACATTTAGGGACAGGTACTCTGATACCACAAAATATAGAGTCAATCACAATGCTGTAGTAAAAAACTGACCACTGATGGGCTTGAGGGACGTGTACACAACAGATGGGTTATAGACTACAAGCGAAATGTTTTGATTAAAATGTACTCTGTGTGGGTATACCAAATGTGGGTTGATATGTTACTGCAAGGACAGGGCATTCTCTTGTAAAGCCCCCAAACACAAGATTATTTGGAGACCCCACCTCCACCCACCCACACTCCAACAGCTGAAAAAATAAAGAAAAAATACCTACACAGTAGTGAGATACATATAGTTTCATGATTTCTGTGTCAGTTTGGGCCCATGATTTCCTCTCAAATATCCCAGTTGCATGGGAAAATCCAGATAAGATTTTAATATAATTTATATAGTTATTTGTACAAATGGTCTATATCTTCATGTAATGTGTACATTATGCAATGGATTGACTTGCACCCACACATACATTACCAGTCGCACATACACCCAACAAGAACATGCAGACACCCATCTCACAGACCCCCCTCTGGAGGCACCGGCAGGCAAGAGCCAGCCCCGTGGGCCAGCAAGGTGCCCGGCTGCAGCTGCCCTGGTCCCAAAGATGGCCCCCACCCCAGGCAGGGAGCAAGAAACAGGAGTGTAAGAAGACCCGCCCTCTCACTCTTGGTGTTGCAAATGACATGTAAACTGAGTGTGGTGTAGTGTGTGTATGTGAAATGCAGAAAGTGAGTATGACTGTGTGAAAACCATAATGCAGTTAAATTTGGGGGGGCAGATGGCATACCAAATCCCCAAGATCCTAAATGTCTATGGTGTAAATAAAATTGGGGGACAGATAACAACCAAGGAGTGGATGGGGCTACTGCCGCAACCCTACCCTCACCCTTCGCATTGTGCCCACCCCCAAGGCCCTACCTCGTATGGTGATGTGTATAAATGATGTGTTATAAGGGAGTGAGGAGGGTAGGGTGGGAGATATAGGATCAGGGGCATAAAAACTACCCCTGAAGAAGAGAGCCAGCAGTAGCTGGCTCATTAGGCACCACTGTCCCCCACACCCCACCACAGACGAGGGACGGTGGAAGCAGGAACCGTCGCGACAACCGCCCGGAGACCCGCAATGCCCGAGGCCAACACCCACCGCCCCTGGCCTACCTCACAGTCCTCCATTCAGCCGACAATAGACATACACAAAGACAGAACAGTTTGGTCCGAGCCTGAGACAATCGGAGCCAGGCGGTGCAGGAGGCCCACCACCCGGACACGCACCCCCAAAGAGGCCACGGGCACCAAGAGCCCCCAACGCGAGAACCAGACACCCCAATACCGGTCCACCCACCGACCCGCAGGGCAGCCGCGGGGGCACAAGAAGGGAGCCACGGGCCCAGCACTGGGCCGACAGAGAGGAGGCCAGCCAAAAGTGCAGGCCAGCGCCCTCCAGCACAGCCCTGGAGACCCTACCACCCCAGTTTGCAAAGCAGACCCACCCCAGTCCCCAACCTCACCAACCAGGGGAGATGCACATCTTAACTGAAACCACTGCCTCAGCCCTCCAGACCCCAGAAAGTCAGACAACCCCGGTCCCCAGACCGCCCCTGGCCACACTCTAGTATGTAGGGCTGTGAGACCACAACTAATCACCCATAACTAAGTAATGGAATTGTTCAGAGAGAGATAAATTCGTCCAATTGATTTTTTGAGGAGGCAGACAATCTCTCTAGATTAATGTCATCTAAAATTAAGTTATTATAATGAGTGATACTTAAACTATTTTTTGATTTCCATTTCATGAGGATAATTTTCTTAGCGATGCATAAGGCAGTAAGGATCATGTATTGTGTTTTTGGTTCCATACTTAATTCACTTGTGTCACCCAAGATGCAAAATTTAGGTGAGAGTGGGATACAATGACTAAACCATGTGGATAAGCTTTCACATAGCCTTCGCCAGAATGTCTGAACAGGCGTACAAGACCATATAGCATGCAAATAGTTATCAACGCAATTGTCCATACAGTAGGTGCAGATGTTAGACTGTGTGAGGCCCATTTGGAGCATTCTTTGTCCAGTATAATGTTTTCTATGCCGAGTCTTGTATTGTATAAGTTGTAAATTAGGACTTTTCTGAAGGTGTCTAAGCATATTTGTGCCCAGAAATGTAGGTATTTTAACAATTTATTTATCTTTGGAATCAATTTTGGGATGCCCAAGTTGCTAAATTACCCAAGCAACCCAAGTGGGCACTTCTAAATACAGTTGATTGGGATTAAATCTTTCCTGTATGATGGATTTCAATTGCTGATGTTCCAGAAATGTACTATTGCTAATTCCATATTTCCATAAGTTCTTGAAAAGAAATAAATCTTCCATCTTGAATAACATGTTCTAATGTTTTTAGCCCTATTTCATACCATGATCTGAAATTTTGCATTTTCTTCTTCTGACAGATATCTGGATTGTTCCAAATGGGTGTTAGTTTACATGGAATAAGTGCAGACTTAGTGATTTTTAGAAATTCCCACCAGGCTTTCAGGGATGTGTTTATGTTTGTCACGTCGGGTGCTCGGGGTAGTGAGGCGAGGCGCAAGCAGGCAGGTTCCATGTGATGGAAATTTATTAGAAACAGACACAAACTCAACATACAAAACTCAAGGACCTTTAAAACATGAACCAAAACTACATAGAAGACACATAATGCTCAGGGAAGGTGAGGGTCATAGTGAGGGATGACCAGCAACTGACATACACACACATAGAACTTAAATACCAAACCCTACTCAAACATGAACCAATGGCAAAATACAATCACTTATAGAAAACACAGTAGTCCCAGACCTAAAACCCACAACAGTGAATTCTACCGGCCACTGGACGAGACATTACAGTACCCCCCTCTCAAAAGCGCGCCTTTATTTTTCCATAGAAATTTCAAAATGTTTGAGTCTAGTGATTTACAACAAGCATTGGAGGGTTTGTTAGGGATCAGTGAAAACAAGTAGTTTATTTTGGGTAGGATCATCATTTTGATGGTGGCAGCTCTTCCCATGAGTGGTATAGGTAAAGTTTTTCAACGTATGAGATCATCCACAATTTTTCCACAAAAAAAAAAAAAAATCTACCTAGATATTTAATGTTACCTGACTGCAGTGGAGTAGACGAGGTGTTCTGAAAATTGCAATTCAAAGGCAGAACTGTTGATTTACTCCAGTTGACGGAGTTGATGGAGTACTCTGATATGGATGAGAACTTGTCTATAAATGTGACTGATTTAGTAAGAGAGGTTTGCGAGTCCCTGAGGAAAAGTAACACATCATCAGCATATAAGCTTATCTTTTGATCTATATTTCCAGTTTGAATTCCTATAATATCCTGCTGCTAGTGGTTTGATGAAGATGACAAAAAGTGAGGGGGAAAGTGGACAGCCCTGTCTGGTTCCCCTCTGTAGATTGAAGCTTTGTGAAATAATGTTGTTTGTCCTAACACAAGCATTTGGAGAACTATATAGTGTTTTGATCCATTCTATGAAGAGTGACCCAAATCCAACTTTTTGTAGGACTGCTAATAGAAATTTCCAAATGCTTTCTCTGCATCTAAAGAGACAACTATTTCTAATATCAACCATTTCTAATTTGTTGATTGAGCAATAATCTATTACATTTATTAGCCAGCGTGTATTATTGGCTGGGTGTCTACCCTTAATAAAACCTGTTTGGTCCAGGTGTATTATGAATGGAGTGATTTTTTTCTAATCTGTTGGTGAGGACTCTACAAATTATTATAATATCTACATTAATAAGTGAAATTGGGCAGTAACTAGAGGGAAGTGTAGGATCTTTGACTGGTTTAAGAGGTAGACTGATGATAGTAGAGTTCATGTTTGGAGATATTTTGCGATTGTTCTGGATTTGAGCTATCATTCTGAAATATGTAGGTGCTAGCGTGGGCCAGAATTCTTTATAAAATTCTTCTGGAAAGCCAACAGGGCCTGGAGTTTTATTGTTTGGGAAATGTTGTATGGCTTCATTAAGTTCGCCACCTGGTCTTCATTTAGTTTAGATAAATTTATGTTATTATGAAATTCTTCAATGCAAGCATCAGATGGATTGATTTGTAACGAGTATAATGTTTTATAAAAGTATTTCAAATATTTGTTTATTTGTTGTTGATCATGATTAATTTCACCAGTTGAGTCTTAAATGGAATAAATAGTTGTTTTTTCTTTATTTAGCTTTAATTGGTTAGCTAGGAATTTTCCACCATGTTCGTAGTTCTGCAAATGAAGCTTCTGTACCAGAAATTGAGTTCCTTTATTTATTATCTCATTTAAATCTTTTATTTTCCTTCGATTATTGATGATATGTTCCTGAGGGGAGGCAGCATAGGCGGATTCTAGTGATTACATTTTTTGTTCTAATAAGGTTTTAAGTCTATTTTCCTTATTTTTCCTATGTGAACAATAAGATATTATTTTGCCCCGCATCACGGCTTTCCCTGCTTCCTATAGAATACATGCTGATGTTCCCAGCAGATCATTATTTCCTAAATATGTTGCCCACTCTTTTTTGAAATAATTAATGAAATCTTGCTCTTTTAGCAATGATGTATTAAATCTCCAGCTTCTGACTGGTGGTGTGACTCTTTCTTGTGTCAGGGAGATAGACACCGGTGCATGATCACTGATATTAATGGAATGTATCTGCGTGTCTGTAATATCAGTCATAATAGAGCTGCTAACTAGAAAGCAGTCTAACCGAGAATATGAGTGGTATACTGGTGAAAAAAAAGGTGTAATCCCTGAGCATGGGGTGATGGGACCGCCAAGCATTGCAAAGCCTAAATTCGCTCATGTATTGTTTAAGAATATCAGTAGACTGCCTGTTCCTTTGACTCACTGCTGTACTGAGCCTGTCAATGTCTGGATTAAATACCAGGTTGAGGTCTCCTATTATAAGTGTGCTGTCTGAGTGCCCGGAAAGTGTGGTGAAGAAGGTGTGAAAAAAGGAGGGCTCATCAACATTTGGTCTATATATACTAGCGATACATAACTCACTGAGACCTGGATGGACCAGAGGACATGACCACTCCAACAGCCCTTTCCTCTGCCTTCTCCTTATCCTTCTCCCACACTCCTCGCACTACAGGCAGAGGAGGGAGTACAGGTTTGCTTCTCTCAAGTTCATGGCATTTCACGTCTCTTAGTCTTTCCCAACTCAATGTTTCATGCTTTGAA
>JBBPDC010088284.1:0-10085 GCA_037974485.1 Hemigrammopetersius urotaenia
TCAGGGTACCTCAGTGGTGCCTAGCGGTCTTGGGAATCGAACCCGGACTTTCTGATCGCAGGGCGAATGCCTTAACCGCTAGGCCACCAGCTGCCCCACCAAGATGGCGCGGCCACGTCCAGACGCCTTCCTGACCGCTCCGCACAGACTGTGCTCTTTTTTAGTTTAGTTTCTTATTTCATGTTCCAAAGTTAGCTGGTTTATTAGTTTATGATAGCAGAACGCTTCTCAACGATACATTTCACTGTGTGTTGTACTTGTATGACTATGCATGTGAAAAATAAAGAATCTTGAATCTTGAAATATTATCAATATTGCATGTTCCATGTCTGACAGGTGCACTCAGGTGCTAAATTGGCCCTAGGTGGGAATATGTGAGTGTGTTTGTGCGTTTGTGTATGCCCTGCGATGGACTGATGACGAGTCCAGCCCTCCTCCCACTGCCCCTGGTTGGGATAAGCTGCTCAGATAATAGATGGACAGATGAGCCAAATATTCTAGTGTTGCACAGCTCTGGAAAAAAATAAGAGACCACTGCAATTTAGTTTTGCTTTGTGATGTTTTGATTAGTGATCACCTGAATCGAATCGTATTTAAAACACTGCTGTAATCGACTCTCTTCTCTTGCAATGGGACCAGTTGAATGGCAAAACACTACTATTATTAACGTTATTGCCATTTTGAGTGAACAAGAGATTTCTTTTGCATCATTTCTCCTATGCTTTAAAGAACAATATTTTTATTTGGAAATATTGTCAGCAGTTCCTAAAAACAAAAAACAAAAGCTGTTCAGTTCAATACTTGCAACTATAAAAGGTCAAATCTGAGAAACGGAACCTTTTTGCAGTGGGCTCTTATTTTTATCCAGCGCTGTGCGACTTTGGAAGATGACTGCCATCACTTTTTACTGCCATCAAGTTTTTTTCAGGGGTTTTCTTCCTGCCTGTTAAACAAGTTTGTATGGACAGTTCAGATTTGCTCCCTGAACACATTTCCTAGAGTGAGAATTTTCATTTCACACTGGTTTGTCGTCCTGAGAATGATTTTGGTAACGTAAAATAGACTAAAATGGTTGATGCTATTTGCTATGTGCTATAGATCTCAACATCTGACGTCCACATGCAAAATAACTGTAGCATGCAATTGTTAGCTAAAGGCAGATTAATTGACTGGAAGGCTTTGTGCAAAGTGTAAGAAATGCACATTTGAAGGCCTACTCAAGTTTCACAAATGCTGGCACTGCAGGGATCCTTAAATAGCCTTCTTTTTTTCTTACAAAGCAAGCTTTGTTAGTTCAGATGCTTTATAGCTCTTGAACGCTTTATGAGTGCATATAGACTGAGGGCTCTAATTCAATTGAGCTGCCGTATAAGCACATGGCTTGTCTCCAGATAGTGATCTTGACATCTTGCATTTAGGCTCCGTGGCTTGCCACGAACACTTGCTGGGGCAATGAGGAGCGAGCGCGAGGGGTCCGTCCGCTCCTCTCCGCTCAAGGGTGATTCGTGTGTCGGGAACCCACATCGAAGGCAAGGAACGAAAAACTTGCGTCACGTTTGTTTCAGTCCTCCTCTCACATCTCAATTAATTTCGCGACGCCCGCGTCCGCGGTGGAGCTGCTCTCTTTGCTCTGCATGCTGGCCCATCTGTCACACTGGGCCTTCCAAGCCATTTCCAACAACATGCTAATCACGACACGAGACCCTCTGACTTTGACTTGCCTCTTTAAATGTGCGTCGCATGATGACAGCACCTGTCCGACAACCCCACTGTCCAAACATGATGGCTCTCTGCAGTTTGGTATTGCAGGTGTGTGTTTGCGCATTCGGGGCTGTGGAGAGATTAGCTCCACTCCACTTCACCGGCTCTGGCCACGGCTGCTCCAGTCACCGCCGCGTCCAGCAATGAAACGGCTAGAGTGGAGAGAGCTGGACTTTTTTTAATCACAACTGCACTTCCGTCCAATTCAGTTCAGCTCAGTTTTGTTCGTATTCCTTGTCATAAAGCAGCTTTGCAGAGTTTTAAGCCCCTAATATACAAGCTGAAGGCAACAATAGCAGAAAGAAGTCTGTAGGAGCATTAAGAAGTGCAAGTGCAAATACACTGCATGAAAATGCATGTTATGCACAACGCCTGCACCAACATACACATTGCACCACATAGGTAGGGTGTTTCCTCATTTGGGTATATGGTTTTGCAGGAGGATTGCACAAAATATGGAAATAAAATAATAGAACTGTGGTAAGAGTCAAGGCTGGTCATGAAATTGGATCGTAGGGCTAACCTTTTAAAACCGTTTTGGCATCCCTTTATTTATCAGGCTATAAGATTTTAACTCCGTAAGCTAGCCGTTCATGCCTTATGCTGTTGTTTTTTCTTTTCCAGAAGACTCAGGGCTACTTATTTATGTAATTATTTCATGTGAAAGTAACAAGTAAAATCTTAATATTATCATTTTTATCTATTTTTTTTTTTTTTTTTTAAACAGGGACATTAAATCGCATATTACAATATAAAAATATATGTTTATTCTATGGTATCATTATTACTGCTAAAGAAGATGATCAGGTGACCTCTAGAATGCAGTCAAACACTTTCCTCCAACAGTTACACACAGATTTACATTTACATTTACGGCATTTATCAGACACTTTTTATCCAAAGCGACTTCCATTCCCTACCTACAGGGGGCAGCCTCTCCCTGGAGCAACTTGGGGTTAAGGGTCTTGCTCAGGGACCCAGTGGTGGTGCTGAAGGTAGGATTCGAACCCATGACCTCTTGGTCAGGAGGCAAGTATCCTACCCACTGAGCCCCTCCACCACACACATGACACAACACCATTCTAAAAATAATAATAATATAGCAATAAAATGAAAACACATTTATATTTATTATATAGAAAGAAAATTAGGACAAATTTGTTACACTGAATCCAATGTGTGTGCACCATCGCCGAAAGTGGACACACTTTATTTGCACCTGAAGTAAATAATATAGATGTTTTATGGAGTGTGTTTTCTCTTTTGTGCACACGATTACTACAAACACAGGAACTGCATTGTTACAGCAGCAAAGTGAGCAGAACAAAGCGAGAAAGTAGAAACAGCATAACAAATAGAATTAAACTTATACAACACAACAGTATAATGTAAAAATTACACTATACAAATATTATAGAAGTATCTGTAGGTATGATTGTATAATGTGCCTAAACGCAGGCCTAGTTTGCACAAGGTGTTGTTTTTGTTTGTAAGAGTCTATTTCATACATCTGTGTCGGACAGAACTGTGCCGCTAACACAAATCCACCTTGTTTCTTGCTGCACTTACTCAGTTATATGGGCAGCATCCATGAACATAACTCTCTGAGGCATCCAAACAACAAGTTGCAGATTTTGTGTAGGGCTGTCCAGTCAACTAAAATGGAAATAATCTTCCATGGAGTTGCAGAATTATGACTAAAGTGACCTTTAATAATATCAAAATAAAAAGGAAATAGTGCCACTAAACAGTCCAATGGTTGCAAACTATAAAGAAATAACCCAGAAGTAGGAGAAAAACTAAAGCCTTGACAGGAGCAGCAGGGGGTGGGGGGGGGGGGGGGTGCCAGCATCTTCTCTCCAATTTGAACAGGAAGTTGAAAAACCACTTAGAGCGGGGAAAGGAGGGTGTCCTGCGACAGCTCCTTGAGAGTGCCACGTTACGGTTTGAGGGAGCTAAAAATAGCAGCCATGCATCGACGTGCCACGGTTGTCGAGTCAGGATCGTGGTTGCGAGCCGGTTTTTCCACCTGATTGGTTGGCACTATCTGAAGTCGAAAAAAAAAAAAAAAACGGCAGCGTGCCACTTTTGTTCTTCACTTCTGCTTATGCAAGCCAAGCAGGTAGAGAGCGAGTGAGTAAGGGGTGAGTGAGGAAGGGAAGAGTGTCTGTGGTTTAGTATCACTCAGCACATCAACAGGAAGGGTTCCGGCAGAACACAGCACAGACACAGACACAGACAGAGACAGAGACAGAGACAGAGGTTGTGGAGCAGAGTGAAGAATTAATAGGCTTAACATGGGGCTAATTTGTCATTTGTGCACACAATGGTTACGGGTGCAAAACAGGGTTGAAAGAAAGTAATGTTTTCTTCTTTTTTCCCCGTTTTTGCTCGCATAGGCAGTTTCCGACGGGGCAAACAAACAAGTTGCCAAATTCATAGCGACTAAATTAAAAATTTATGCCTTTTCCCCACAAAGTGTAAGGTGACAGTCTCTGTGCTGCTGCTTTTCTTGTTTCTTGTTTCCTCCGCTGGTCTGCTTTGCCTGTCCACAAACGTCGACGGAAGCAGAATTGGAGGACGCCAGCCACCAGCTCTGTTTACCTACAGTTTGATGTGTCCACTGGCAATTCCTGAGGCAACAGCGAAGAACATCAGAGAAGTCCTTGCCTCACACTCTTCCTTGACAATTTGTCATTACCGCTGGTTCCTCATTTGTTTTATTGAAGTGCTGCTGATTACTGGGAACCGTACAAACATTTTAAAAGACTCTGAGGAGCAACTTCAGAACAGAGCCTTCGCAGCCGTTCTAAACGGCCATTTGCTTGCCTTTGGAGTGGCATTCTCTCATTAAAACTTTCATAAGTTCATTTTGTTGTGAACTCATAACAAGTCTGGGAGAAAAAACTGATGAACTTGTGCTTTTGGGCCTAAATCTACATATAAAAGATCACTGAGGATGCTCCTTAAGGTTACTGTTAAAGTAAAACAGTTACTTTAGCATTTCCTAGTCTGGACTTTGCATCATAGTATAAATGGCCTAATTTCAGCTGTAATCCCAGTTTAACCATCATAGAGTTCTATGTGGCTACCATCACTGGGAAGAATCCACAACTGTCATGGCACCTCCCTTAGAAAGAAGCCACGTGAAAAGACCTTAAACCCAGAGATTTTTTTTACCAAGTCATTTTTACCAAGTCGAGTCTCGAGTCTTTGTGCTCGAGTCCAAGTCTTTGAGTGGTAACGTTTACAAACTGCGACTCTAAATGTGGGACTTTTGAGCTGTAAAAATGTCGCGCTCTGAACGTTTAGAAGATATGCTAATTGGCCATGCCCTGTGATTACAATTGGCTGTTACTTAGCAGGGGGCGGGGCTGCGTGCTGTGATCTGCCCTCTCCAACATGGAGGATTTGCCTTAAATGATCTTAATCTAAATGTTAAATATGAAAAATAACTCTCTCACTCTAAATGTGAACTCCACAGTTAGATGGGGCTCGGTGACCCCTTTCCAGCGACCCCTCGAAAACCGTTATTAGCTGAAAACCGCTCACCTCAGACAAAAGTAATGGGACACCGGGGCGAGGTGAACGGTTTTCGGGTCATTGGAAAGAGTGCGAGATATAAATAAATAATTCCAGGAAATGAACATGGTTTATGTGTTTATGACTCACGAGTCACAGCTCCGAGTCAAGTCTCGAGTCGTTTAGGGTGAGTCTAAAGTCATGTCACAAGTCTTTGTTTGTGTGACTTAAGTGCGACTCGACTCGAGTCCCCATCTCTGCTTAAACCTTTTATACACAGCCCTCAGACCCTCCTCCTCTCTGCTCAAGGTCCCTGGCTGTACAGACGAGGAAAGCCATAATGCAGATTCCAATCAATCGGCTTCAATAAGGAAATGAGAGGCGAGATGAAGTGTTTCGTTTAATGTGCCTTGGCTTTCGCGGTCAGGTCTCTGAAGACAGGGGAGTCGGCCCAGTCCTTGACTACACCATCTGTTTGTGGCCGCTGAAAAGAATACCTCTTTTGTGGGGCCATGTCTTATTAGGAAATTGCCTTTCGTCTAGCAGCACCCCACCCTCCCCTCTAACCACCCCTGTCTCTCCTCCAGCTTTTAATTTATGGTTTCTAGTCTTAATGTCAAAAGGCAGTAAATAAACATCTCATGGATGCCATTTCCACTGATGGACTGATATTTCGAATGCAGCCGGAAGGTTTGCGTTTGCACTAAAACTAGGACGCCTGGGTCAAGAGTGTTGTTTACCAGTGCAATGTTTAGCAACTGGCATTTACATACATGGGCATGTTTACCGAAGGCCTGGTGTCAGTCATTTGCAACAGACCCTCCACATCACGCCGTGGGTAGTCGTCAAAAACAGTGCTGGAGTGGAAAAACAAATATGCCATCACTCTTCTACAGATTTGCTGACACCCCAGCAAATGACATGCAATTATGTACTGAAATGTGACGTTTCGGTAAATAAAGCATTAAGTCTTCCAGGAACTGTACTGTACTGGCACTCGCTAATTACTTATTGCCTTTTAATTTCATTATTGCATTAATGTGTTTCAATCAGCACAGTAACTGAGGACTTTCCGGGGAGCTCCATGCTGAAGCAACATTGCCAGCCTGAAGGAATGAAAACCTGGAAAAGTGTAAAAGTAAAGTGACTTTTCTGTCACATGTGAACATTGTTGTATTCACACACAATGTTGTATTTAACCCATTCACCAAGTGAAGCAGTGGGCAGCCAGGAACACAGCGCCCGGGGAGCAGTGTGTGGGGACGGTACCTTGCTCAAGGGAACCCCAGAGGTGCCACTAGCAGTCTTGGGATCTGATCCCATGACTTTCTAACCATTAGGCCACTGTGTAACTACTTTTCCTGCAACAAAGAACCAAATCCTGATACTAGACTTGTTTCTTTTTTTCATGTTTTGGTCATTTTGCACTTACGCATTAATATATCGATGCATTTTATATAGTACCTACGGTTTTGCATGATATTGATACCCATTGCATCACTGGATTAACTGTTTTCTAACTCTACCTGCAGTTTTGCACGTTTGCTGTGGTCACACTTGATAATACCTCTAAATATATTAGTCAAGGATGTGGATACCTTTCCTGCCATTAAAAGTCATATTGCCCTTTTCACTTCAGCCTTTGTGACCGTGGGCCCAGGGTAAAATACCTTCCCCGGCGCTGAGTTTAGGTCTTTAAAAGCTTTATACTACATCATGGCCTGCTGTGCTCTGTGGCAACAGCATTGCTCACGTCTGCAGTAATGGCATTCCCCTGCGAGGCTGTTTATGCAATAAGCCTGTCTGGCCATTGCTTCCGACAAGAGCTCAGTACTGATTACTATTCAGAGTTCTTTACCTACCCTTGGAGATACACATCTGAGGAAAGAAAAGAATTAAATGCAGAACTGGAGAGATTATGCCAGACGACAAGCAAGTGTTTGTTTCCTTCATTACTGGAAAAGGAATGATATTAATTTGGACTGCTGACAGATCTGCTGAAGCATCCGACACGTAACTATCCTCAGATCCAACCGGCAAAAAGAGTCATGTGTTCTTGATTTGCCACGCAGAGCAGATGGCCAAACGCTTCACACGGCTACCACATTGATAAAACCTCTTTGTGCCGGTGGCATAAAAATGTGACACCCGGGGAAGTGTATAAGGATCACAGACTACTGTATCAACCATGACACGGTACTGTTTCTCTCTAGGGTGAATAATTCAGTCTAGAATGTAGACATTATTTATTTTATGTACTATATTGAGTACGTAATAGACAATTACTTAAGCAGTGGGAAGCGTGTGGGGATGATACTTTGCTCAAGGGTACCTCAGTGGTCCCACTGGCATTCCTGGGATTTAAACCCTCGCAGGGGCAACTTCCTAATCATCAGACCACCAGAGCTAAGATGAATGTGAGGATATGTCTAAGATAAAAACAAAAATGAATGTCATACTTTGAGTGATCTACAGACTTTCTAATTAATCTGGTCAAATGAAATTGATTCTCAAGAGCACTAAAGCACATTCAGACGCTGAGTGTTAAACCGCTTTGTCTGAGTGATGCCATTGTTTGCCAGTGAAGGGAGCACTGCCGCTTCAGCTTAGCACTTAACCCTTGAGTGTTGGGCACTGCTTGGATTTGCCACTTTGCCTCTGCACTCAAAATTCAGACAAATTCTACTCCGACCCAGTTTGCTGGAGACCTATCCAAAGCACAGCCGGTAAATGTGTTGCGTGGGACGTGTGATGTGAGACACCTTTCTTGTCTTTCTTTTGGCTGGGTCCTCTGGTCTCGACATAATGACCCGAGTCAGAGCTCCGGCCCACAGAGCTGCTCAACCAGCGGTGAACAACGCTGTAGAAGTGTTGGTGGTTCTTATCCTCTCAGAGTGTGAAGGAGGCTTTAGTTTCAGCTCAATTTTTTTGTGCAAGGTTTGAAAGTATCTGTGGCATCCAACTAATATTCAGTTGCATTTAATAGATTAAAATGTACAAAGTGAGCATAAATCCATACTCCATCAATAAAGTGTTTCTGGTATTTGCTCCCTATGACACTTTTTACGTGTCATTTTCAGTGCTACAGGTATCTCTACAAGGCAATGAAGAACTGTTTTTATTATTATTATTATTGTTATTATTATTATTATTATTATTATTATTATTATTATTGCTGTTGTTATTGTCTATGCATCCATCCATTACCTGAAATGCTTATCCTAGTCAAAAGGTGGAGTAACACCTTGGACAAATTGCGGTCTATCATAAATGATGATGATGAACATGGTGATTTTTTTTATTTAGTATTATTATTGTTATTATTATTATTATTATTATTATTATTATTATTGTTATTGTTCTTGTTATTCTTGTTGTTGTTATTATTATTATTATTGTTATTATTATTATTATCATTGTTGTTATTATTATTATTGCTGTTATTGTTGTTGTTGCTGTTGCTGTTGTTGTTGCTGTTGTTGTTGTTGTTGTTGCTGTTGTTGTTGTTGCTGTTGCTGTTGTTGTTGTTGCTGTTGTTGTTGTTGCTGTTGTTGTTGTTGTTGCTGTTGTTGTTGTTGTTGTTGTTGTTGCTGTTGTTGTTGTTGTAGTAGCAGGAGTAATTTTATGCATTTATTCATTATCTTAGCAACTTATCCTTTACCAGGGTCCCTTGGGTGGTAGAACCTATCCCACGAATGAGACATAATTATTATTATGTCTATTATTATAACCATGTCTTATACCCATGATGATGAATCTGCTGCTGACAGTCGCCCCTCATATACTGAGCTGCCAGAGGAGCTGAGGAGCCAGAGGTTCTTAAAGACGTAAAAGGCACACGAGATGCACACGCAAATCAATACTGTAGCACTGTGTTAGAGAAATGGCTTCAATCTGCTTTCTCCTCCCATTGCTTTTCCCTGCGGAGGGAACATGTGTTGAGTTTGAAGTTGCTGTTTTTTTTTCATTCTTTTCCTTAGCAGAAAGGGAAGAGATGAAGCGTGACAAATTTGGGCAAACAAAACGAGCAGGATGGGACCGCTAAGTGGAGTTTTGACAGCTGAGTGAGCGAGACGCCTCAGAGCACAACCGAAAACATTTGCAGAGTGACCTTGAAGTTTGGAGCGCGCGGATCAGTTTATGTTACACCCGCCGTGAAGCCCACAGACGGCACACACACAGAGGCACACACACACACTGCTATAGTCACTTACGGCCGCTTACTATGAACTCATCCAAGGCCAGCTGCTGATTAGCCAATAGCATTCACTGCAGTAACAGTCCCTCCCATGATCTATTAACACTGATAATGAAAGGATGACGAACATTTTGCATTCCACCGAACCACTCAACTCTCATTACTGTTTGTGTGCAAGGATTTAGTGCTGTTTGATTGACTTGTACACAGTCTTAATGTTATTTTATTGCACTGATACACAGAATTATGTAAATGGACCAGTTTCTCATACAAATCTCTTTGGAAAAACAAGAAGGGGAGGAAAACTTTTTCAAGTAAATTTTTTTCCTCATCCGTCACAGATGGGATCTGCATACACTAGCATTTAGAGGATTCAGTTCTTAGCTGTTCTAAATACCTCCCGATGCTTTTTGCTTCACCGCGCAGTATGGATGGTCTAAAAATCATTAAAAAATGGGGGAGGGCAAGATAATGCTGCTTGTCATAAGGGCAACTTGAGAATTTATGCAAAGGCATTTCCTTTTGGAGCCTGAAAGACCGTTTAATCTCCTTATTTCTCTCTCTCTCTCTCTCTCTCTCTCTCTCTCTCTCTCTCTCTCTCTCT
>JBBPDC010088295.1:0-10085 GCA_037974485.1 Hemigrammopetersius urotaenia
AGATACAGTGAGGTAGAGAGGCAGGTGAGATACAGTGAGGTAGAGAGGCAGGTGAGGTACAGTGAGGTAGAGAGGCATGTGAGGTACATTGAGGTAGAGAGGCAGGTGAGGTACATTGAGGTAGAGAGGCAGGTGAGATACAGTGAGGTAGAGAGGCAGGGAAGGAACAGTGAGGTAGTGTGTTCAGATTGTGTTATCAGTTAAAGTTAGATATAGTTCATTATACACACTTCAGATAAAGATAAAGAGTGAACCTGATTTTGTCTGATTGTTTTGAATATCCATGTATGTGTCTTTTAAAGACATGTTAAATGTTCCAAATTGTCACCATTGAGAGAAATTACAACAAAATTTCTTTTCTCTTCATTATATTCTCTGCAGGATATGGGAGTGGATGAGAGCATCTTTCAAAACCCAGCTAAACTCCATCTCACCATAGGAACCCTCGCACTGCTGAACGAACAGGAAGTGACGCAAGCATGTGATCTGCTGCAGCAGTGTCAGGGCTTTATCAGGTGCATGTCTGAGACACAGGCTGGTTTCATCGACACCAGGGAACTGCCTCTGTGTCTCCAAATTTCTCAACATTTCTTATATTATAAATCAGTGATCATTAACTGGCGACCGACAGGCCACAACCGGCCCTCCAGAACTTTCCATCCAGCCCCCGGTGGAAAATGAATTTTGCTCTTGCGCGTGGAAGTGTTCAGAGAGTGGGAGTTCTCTTTATATTAACATTTCTCTGATATTACTGAATCAAGAATAGCCTAGTGAGGAGAGAAAAGTGTGTTTTTCTATATCAAATGAAACAAGCCTTCAATCTGTCAGTAATCCGCCGGTCATGGCGCCGCACTTCAGGGTTCAGTGCACGCATGGAACTGATTTTCAGCTGTACCGAGTTAAGACTGATATGTGCGTGTATATAAGGAGAGAGCCATTTTTCATGCTTTCAGCAGAATTTTTTTCCACTAAAATTCTCTCAGTGATGCTAAGCGTGACAGCCTCACAAGTAAGAAGCCTAAAATTTGCAGTCGCCCCCTAGTGGCTTGCTGCAGTACAGGTAAAACGAGAAATTTGGACGGAAAATTAATATATCAAATAATAATATATTACTTAAGATACAATATTAATTGTAGATTATTTTAGGAGAGCATCTGGCCCTCAGTGTCTGCCGAGAAAAACTCTGGCCCTTGGACAAATGTAGTTGACGACCCCTGAGATGAAGTCTATTTCTAAGAAGGTTGTCCCAGCTTTACTGCAGCAAACATCTGAAAAGGCTTTACACTAGATCTTGGAACACTAATGGCCTTGTGGTTAGCAAGTTTGCCCTTAGAAGGTTGTGGGCTCGAATCCCAACACTGCTAGTGTCAGTACTGGGGTACGATCCCCACACTCTTCACCCCCTCGTTGGTGGCAGCCACCTGCTTCACTTGGTAAATGGGTTAAATGCAGAGATGCGATGTGTTCACACGTGACTATAAGGGCCCACTTTACTTTAATAATGTCGGATTTTTAGTCCTGGACCACAAGCCTCACTATAACTGATCCCAGTAGTATTCAGTGGTGCCCAATCACTCCAAACAAGCAGTCTTCTGCTCCACAGCCCAATACTGGTGGACTTTACACCTCTAGCTGGTGCTTAGTATTAGGCACATTCATCTCAATCTCATGTGCGAAGCATCTCCAAACCACTATCTGTATTACTAGTAAATGACTAAACAGTAATTGAATTATTTATAGTGCACCTCTCTTGTGTGTATAGTGTATATTTAGTATAGTTTATATTTAGCATAGTGTATTTAGTACAGAGTATTTTTCAGAGTTTTTGACTTTTATTGAAAATAAAATGTAGTACAGGACTGGACTCCATCCTTGTCCTGGAAACTGTCCCATAATGTAATTTGAATTAAATGTCTTCGTGTTGGTGTGTGTGTGTGTGTGTGTGTGTGTGTGTGTGTGCAGGGATATAACAGAAGGGAAGCCTTTAACTCTTGAGGTAAAAGGGATAGAGTACATGAACGATGACCCCTCCACGGTGGACGTTTTATACGCTAAGGTGATCCCTCAAGACGGCTCTGACAGGTAAGACACATCTCCTTTAACCTGCTGCTGCTCTGGACATGAGTTTGTTCAAAGAAGTTTCCAATTGCTGCTTTACAAAAACTCTGGGAAAAAAATCCATTAAAGGCATTTATAACATTTATTAGAGAAACATACTTTTCATTTTTTTTTTTACTGGTGAAGGTCACACTGATTAAAGGTTCAAGGCTACTTTGTCATCAGCAGCTGTAATCACAAACATTTTGTGATGAGCCATTTCTCCGTGGACCACGGTGCAACATACAGCAACATATAGCATTCAATTAAAATTACGACAGAAACAACACAATAAATAGTACTGTACAATAACAGGAAGCTGTGTAAACCCTCTAGAGTGACTAGTGTTGCACCATAAGTATGATATTGTGCAGGAGAATGATATATGTTCTATTTATTGTTACTGCAATCCCTAACCCATCGTGTTTTGACATTGTTGGCAAATCACAGATCCAGGTGAGTTACTGGGTGTTTTGATAAACTAAGGTATTTATGAATGGGGTGGTGGCGGCCTAGCGGGTAGGATACCTGCCTCTGGACCAAGAGGTCATGGGTTTGAATCCTACCTTCAGCAAACCACTACTGGGTTCCTGAACAAGACACTTAACCACAGGTTGCTCCAGGGAGACTGCCTCCTGTAGTTCAGGAATGGAAGGCACTTCGGTTAAAAGCATCAGCTAAATGCCGTAAATGTAATGAATTCCAACAAAAGGACAATATTCTAATTTTTTTCTACATGACCATTTTCAACCTTTGTTTACCCTTTAGAATTAAACTGGGTGTTTTCAAGACTTTTTTAATTCCAAAAACATCAGGTCCCTTATTCCTGTGTATTGTGTGTGTCTGTCTGTAGCTGTGTGTTGCGTGTGTCTGTGTGTGTTTGTGTTAGGCTGTGTGTGTTTCATGTAAATGATGATCAGAGAGGAAAGCACTAAACACTTGGGACAGAGTAAACTTAGGCACAGATTTATGATGCTTTAAAAATAATTATTGGGCTCGGTAAAAAGTTCTACAAGTGTGTGTGTGTGTGTGTGTGTGTGTGTTTGTTTACTTGTTTGTGGCTGTGTGTGTACAGGCTGCAGGAGATCGCTGACAGGCTGGTGGAGCGTTTTGTGGCAGCAGGGCTGATGGTGAAGGAGTGGGACAGAGTGAAACTTCACGCCACCATTATGAACACACTGTTCAGAAAAGATCCCTCAGGTATGTTTACCCACTTTAATTTAGTACATCAAGTTCTCAGCCCTCTGTCTGTGAACTGGAATATGTTCTGCCTTCACTTGCTCTTGTACATAGTGTCCTTTTCAAGGATATGGCCAAGGACCACCCACACAGATACGCGATAGCATTTATCAATACAGACACTTTGAGATCTCTATCATATGATCCACAGTGCTGTTTGCCTTCTCAAGTTTTACGAATTAGTGCGATTTATATTTGCTCCTATGTCACAAATTAAACCGGAGAGAGACATTTCATAATGACAGCTTAGTTGTTCACTGCTTTAATAAAGATCTTATATCTTACACTGTTCTTGAGGTGGATTTTTGTGTTGCTGTGTGTCCTTAACAGTTTCTAAATTGTCATTTTCCTTCAGAATTCAAACGGCTCTTTGCATACTGTACCTTGTAATATGGATGAAATGTAAATCAGAATCAGAGTCCTTTATTGATCCCGGTGGAAATTGTTATGCGGTGACTTCCACAACACACAAAGACATAGAGACACAAGAACAATATAAAATAAAAGAAGTCTAAATTGAAATAAAAATCTGTAGTAAGAATAAGTACCAGAAGTATTATTAACTAATGAAAAGTAATATTGACCAAGTAATACTACTGCACATGAAGACTATTGCACATAAGGTTTTGCAAGTAAGGTGACTTATTTGCATAATTAAATGACGCTGTTCTGTCTGGCTCTTCTGTATTGCACCTTATTTCGAAAGCAGTCTGGGCTGAAACACTCTTTATAACATTGTGAATGTGTGGGTCTAAACTCCTGTAAGCTGAAAACCAGGTATATTTATGGTCTTATGTTAAAGTTTGAAGATTTCTGGTCAAATGACATGCTTTGCTGATTCTCTAATTGAACATATGTACACAAACAAACTACAACAGCATTTGTGCACAGTTTCGTTGTTCTATGTTTAACATGCAGGATAAACTAAACATTACTTACATACACAAGTATATATTTTTCTCAATATGTTAAATTCAGCTTATAAATAGAAATTGTACAATAATATGTGTTCTCTGTAGAGAGTCCTAAAAACATGTAATATCACCATAACTGTATATAAATGTGTTGCTTTTTCAAGAAATCACATACATTCAGTTCAAACTGGAGTATCTTTTCGCGACCTAGTTTCCATATGGACTGAATATTAACATAACAATTTTCATGAACTCAAAGTTTATGATTAAATCGATTTAAACTGGTCTCGCGCAGCAGGTTTACCCAACAGTGTGTGAAGGACCTTAACAGGGCCGGTCCTGGCCGTTTTCTCGATCAGCTGATATTTGAAGCGTATGGACAGGGTGGATGGATAATGTGTTCCTCTTCGCTGCCAGAGGGTCTCTGCATTTACAAAGTCGATTGCGCAATTACATCAGCGAGTCTCACACATACCAAACTCGGATTTGCTTGGTTTCAGTGTGGGCTGACTGTGCGAGCATAAAGATGGTCTGCTTTTTTAGATGTAATCGCTTTTCTAGCAGATTCAGTGAACCCAGCAGTGAAACACACAAGCCACTCTTGCATTTGCAACCTCACGCTGCACTTAACAGCTGTCAGCGCTCCTAAATCTAATAGCTGTTAGCCAGATGCCTCAGTGAAGAAGTAACCTGCAGCGGCAGCACGGCCACATTCTTAAAAATGATGACCGTATCAGGCTGCTGCGGTAATTCTGAGCCCATTCCTGCAATCCTGCCTGCTTCTGCTGGCTTGACGTGTGTGTGTGTGTGTGTGTGTGTGTGTGTGTGTTAGTAAGTGCTTCTGTGAGCAGTGCAGGGTGTTTTTCAGCTTCTGTAACAAAGAACTCATTGAGGTGCTGCGAGTGGAAGGTGGCCAGCACTGCAGAGGCGCAATAACAACTGCTCTGCTTTCTAAAGGGATCCAGGTCGTGTTTACTGGCTGCAATTCAATGCTAAGCTTGTGTTGTTTATTTGTTGCTGTGGTGGTGGTGGTTGTGTTGACACTTGGGCAAAACAAAGCTGTTTTCAGTCAGAGAGAGCAGAACAGCCCCAGTGCCACACATGACACACAAACACTGAAAAAACATGTTTTATTTGATTAAGCAGCAATGTGCAGTGTGGCAGAACCGTGTGTTTTCTCTGACGTTTGTCTCTCTGTCTCTCAGTGGAGGACAAAGGAGGCCCAGGACGACAGAATATGAAAGATCGAGAGGCTTTTGATGCCAGAAATGTTTTGGAGGTGAGAACAGAGTGCTGCACTTTTTCCCAAATAGTGAGACTGTCACAATCAATTAAACCTTATTAAAAACACAGATAAATTAATTATTGAGTAATTAGTGCGCAGTTTGATGAATATTTTAACTTCCTCTGATGATTTCACTAGCCTGATACACAGACCCATTCATATACATTTTTGTCACATCTTTCATTCATTCATTCATTCATTCATTCACTTTTAATTTGTTTTTGTTTTTTTAAAGATTTTCTGATTCATCTTTTTTTACAGTAAAGTATTTCATATTTGAAAGGTTTTGCACGGTTTGTTAATGCTATTTGTGTTGTTTTGCCTTTTATAAAAAAAGATTTCTTGATTTATTATCATAATTGTTGGTCAGTCATGTGTATGCTCATAATATTTGGCCATAGGAGAGAACAGGAAGGCCTCAGATCAATTGAATACTATATGATATTGCCATAAAATAGTTATAGATTATTATAATAGTTTGACTTATATGGTTTTATCCAGAAGGGGTATTTTTATTTTTATTTGTTGTTCAGCAGGCATTTGGCATTTGAAATGCATTGAACTTAAAACATAAACAAAACATGCTCACATTCAGGTCCTCTATTTATCAAGTCACTGTTGATGTTAATTGATGTGTAATATTGCTGTTAAATTGTACCCTCTGCTGGCCACAACAGAACTACAAGTTGTTTTTTTTGGAGCCAACAAGTACACAGTGCTAAACCATGGTTCATTGCTCTGTCTTAATAATTAAAAAAATGTGATATATGACTTTCTTCCCGGGAAATTTCTGGGACAAGAGTAAATGCCGTAATTCGATTTCTTCAGATTGAAGATGAATAAAAGTACATTCAATTCAACTGTTACCCCTTGACAAGCATAATCACATTTAAAGGAAGAAATTCATGGGATTTCATGGAAAGTGAACACACACATGCAGTTAGTGCTGTGTTTGTGTGTATGCACAGCCCTGAAACTAATCATTTATGACAGCACTGATATCATTAGGCCAACCAAACAGGCAGCATTTACTATCCTAAATCCCACGATGACCTGCTCAGCGTTTATTTCATGTATTCATGCACATGTTGCTGTGTTTTATTAGTGAATATACAGTACTGTCCAAAAGTAAATTTCGCTTTGAATCAACATGTCAGTGGAAACGTGTTGTTTTCTGTCTGTCAAACTCTTATTTTTGGCATATTTAGTAGAATAAATAGATGAAATGGGAACAAATGTTTTACTGACAGTCTGCAAAGTGCCTAAAGATACAAGGAGCCTAGATAGGAATTCCAACCACTCAGCATTCAGCACCACCAGTATACTGATCACCACCTGATCATCTGGAATCTTCACGGTTCTTCACGGGTTCAGGGCTTCAGTTAGATTCAGTTTGTTCTGCTTGAATGATTCATACGTAGGTCACTGTGTGTCTTAACCAATAGAAGCATTCCTCTGAAACTGGTCAGGTTCAGGGACTGGACTGGAAATGAGAGGCTTTGAAAGTCCCTTAGGAATTAAAATACAAGAATGTCTGGATCTCTGGAAGCAAGATATAAAATGAGGGGTGGCTCAAGTGACTCTGGTATTAATATGATACTCTCTCTCTCTCTCTCTCTCTCTCTCTCTCTCTCTCTCTCTCTCAGATGTTTGGAGACTCTAAATTCGGAGTGTGTGAGCTGGACTCTGTTAAATTATCTCAGAGGTTCTCCACTGACTGTACAGGATACTACTGTTCAGCAGGACACGTCTCTTTCTCCTGAACGGCTGCGCACGTACACACAGGTGAACAGGATAAGATAAACTCATACTGAGTCTTTATTATCAGCTTTATTTCCCACCATTGTGGGTTTTGGGAACCTGGAAGGTAAACATATTTTGGAACTGACATGACTGACTTCTTATCTGACATTTCTTGAGAGCCAGTTTACTTGCACGCTGTCAGAGAAGATTTAATGTTATTACATTTATTACAATAAAGTAATAAAATAAAACTCTCCACCCTAATTTGAGTGCCAATTTCTTTTAGTAGTCAAGTCATGTTGCTTTATAAAACCCATTATCATACACAATTTCAATCAGTGAACTTTAGAGGAATAGAACAAAAATATTAAGGATTCAAATATGAAGCGGAAAACAATGTATTATAATGGAAATAACACAGAAAACCAATAAAAAAATGTTAAAGTGCAATGGAATAGTTAATATTTAAAAGAAGTTGGAGGAGAATAGTGCAGTTTTAGCAGTGTTTTAAAGTTCCAGTTGGTGTAGATCTGATACAGCATAGTGGATAAACACAGTTTCACAAGGTTTAGTTTCAGAGCTTTTCACCTCTAGCTAAGCAGCTCCTGACCAGGAAAATGTACTGCAAATGCAAAAAATACATTTGGTCTTCCTTACAAGCCTTTGTCAAGGAACATCCAATACCAGCTCAACAGCTTAAGGGGTATTCCACCCTTTTTTTTTCAAACTTTCTGCATAATTAAGTAATTGAACGAGGCCACCCGGGATTGGTTGATGTGAAATGAGAACCGTGCCAAGTCAGAATTGTTCACTATGGAGGTGATAAGAACCTATAATAGTTCAATCTCATGTCTTAGAAAGTTAACGTTAGAATGTTGCATGGCATTGTTACAAATTACAGTTTGAGATAAAGCTATATAAATAAAAAAAATGCATTAATATGTGTATACACATTACCAACAACTATAAACGAAACAACTCTAAATGAAAATGTGTGAAATAAACCAAGTTTCTTTTCTAAGATGAGGGAATCTGTAACAGTGCAGGTCTGACTCCTGTTAACTGGATGTTGGTGATACGGAGTCAAATTCTAGACCGTCCTTTAACTTTAAATGCACTCGTTACTGTTTCAGCACTTAATAGCTCCTTAAATATCTTAACACTCGTCTGGAGATCCACATTATCATTGTAATAATATTAGGTGGCTTTTTATTAGGTCAGTAGTGATGAAGAAAAAAAACACATTTTCTGGCTAATAAAGGAACTCAGATGGTGAAACAGACTGTACATTTATTTGTAAGCGAAGAATATTGAGTGTATTTTAAGTAAATATTCGTTTTTAAATACATGCAGGGCAGAGTTATATATTTAGTGTACTGTAGGGCAAAACAGAACTAAAAAAATGTCTTACCACTGTTTTATTATTGCCAGCATCATATATAAAGCTTGGCCTCAGGTAGGTTCTTTTGTTTTTATTGCAAATAATAAATTGGCTGGTTTTGGTCTGCCGACAGGTTTTTATCATTAGTTTTGTTAGGAAAGTTTGCAATAGACCATTTCTCATCATGTGAAATACGATGAGAAACATTCAGTCATTGAAATGCATGATGATGCAATTACTGAATACAGTAACTGAATTATAGTAAGATCCCCCTTTAATATAAGGTGTCCTGGTTGGACAGTTCTACTTTAAACCCTGTACTGATTCCAGATGGATTTACTCTTTGTACTGGAGGAGTCCAGGGCAGGAACAAATGTTTAGGAGTCAGTGAGTGGCCAGCAGAGGGCCTCCTGAATCTAAACATTGTGCAGCACAGGGCAGGTTAAGGAGAGATGGATGAACTGTGAGGGATATGGAGGTTGTTTCTTAAATGACTCTGAAATAGGGCAGGAGCTGATAGGTTTCATAGCCCATCTGGTTCCCCGTGTGCCAAATGGGAGTCATTTCAGCCAGTGTGTCCCTCGTTAAGGAGTGAAGAAATTCACACTCTTGTGTTCGCACCAGAAACGACATTATTCCACAGCTAGTGGAGTCTGGAGGTTTATTATATAGTGCAGTTCTGCTAAATCACCTAACCTTTATAGTGGCCCTGGTTTTGTTTAAGCAACTGTTTTGGCCTCTAATAATGTAGTGAGGTAATAAAGAAGAAGCTGCAGAAACTATAAGTACTGGCGTTTATCAGGCCAGGGTTTTTAAAAATCAGCGTATTCCCTATTTAACACAGATGTAAAATGTGATTTTCACTTGTTCTGGGGGAATATGAGCTGGAGAGTGAGAAAGGTAGACGGCCTTGACATCTCTACCAGACGTCATCTTCAGTCCCTCCATAATTTACTGCTTCCCATCACACACACACACACACACACACACACACACACACACACACACACACACACACACACACTGTTCTATATGTGATACTGGTCTCTCTCCTCTCTCTGGCTCTCATTTTCTCTCATGAATGTGTGAATTAGTGCATCAGTAAAGAATTGAATATCAGGAGTTCTACACTATAAGGACAAAAGTATTGGGACACATCTCTTACACAGGTCAACAGCTTAAAATCATCAGAGATACATTTCTGTGGGTTCTGTAGTGTTTTTCATGCTGATTTCTAATCTGTGTTTAGTTTTTCCTGCACTGACAGTTTTTGTGATGAAGCTAGTTCTATACTGCATGATAGTTGGTATAATCATATACAATGGGGCAAAAAAAGTATTTAGTCAGCCACCAATTGTGCAAGTTCTCCCACTTAAAAAGATGAGAGAGGCCTGTCATTTTCACCATAGGTATACCTCAACTATGA
>JBBPDC010088306.1:0-10085 GCA_037974485.1 Hemigrammopetersius urotaenia
AGAGAGAGAGAGAGAGAGAGAGAGAGAGAGAGAGATAGAGACAGAGAGAGAGAGAGAGAGAGAGAGAGAGAGAGAGACAGAGACAGAGAGAGCAAGAGACAGAGACAGAGAGAGCGAGAGATAGAGATACAGAGAGAGAGATATAGAGAGACAGAGACAGAGACAGAGAGAGCGAGAGATAGAGATACAGAGAGAGAGATACAGAGAGAGAGAGAGAGACAGACAGAGCGAGAGATAGAGATGATCCGCGCGCTCCGGAAAAGTCACGAATAACGGAAAAGTAACGGCCCAGCACTAAAAATAAAATTAAAATGTTAAAATGTAAAATAATAATAAAGTGCAATGTGCAGATGTGGATAATATTAATTGTGCATTTGCTAAATGAAGGAAATGTGCAAAGGAGCAAAAATTGTAGTGTGAGGTAAATGATGTGCAAAGGAGCTTAATGTGCAAAATATCCTAGTTGGCCTTTACGGACTCCAGCAGCCTTTAAATATCTTCTTTGGAAGCCAACAGCAAAATCATTGTTTAAGTGAAGTTGTTCAGAAAATGAGAATTGTTTAAAATAAGCCAAAAAGGATCTGGAACATGGATTCACAATGTAAATATCTGCTAAAGCTCTCTGGACTCAATTAGTCCTGGGCTTTGACTCGACATTCTAAAAGGAGAATGATCTTCAAGACCAGTTTGATGGTGCTAGCGGCGATCTAAACAGTCTAAAAAGCTGGTTTGGGACTAAAACCATGGCAGCTTAAGGGCTAGGGGTGAAAATGGACTAGAGCCACATTCCAGGAGCCCAAAGACAGGATGCTGAAAATATAGGTTACTATTTTTAAAGGAAGACCATCGTAAAATGACACATATAGAAGTATTAGTGTCCGAGACACTGCTGGCATGCTGTTTGGAACATCAAAGTAGTAAACAAACCTTTTAGGGGATGGGATGAGATCAGTGTTTGAAGAGGTGTGGGGGCACTACCATTAGAGGAGAACACCAGGAACGTGGTCTGAAACAATGTTTAGGTGGGTCTAAGTAATGCCCATGTGTATGTCAGGTTCAAAGGTTACCCAGCAGATCATTTCCCTGAGTCATCCAAACACTGTTACTTCATTATGCGTCTTTTGGGTTAAGAACTTTAAAGCAACTCTCCAGACTGTTTGGTTTTAGACCGAAGGGCATGCCAAGATGCAACCAAACCAAATTCCTCAACACAAGTGTAGGCAATTGTATCATTCGAATGAAGCTAGCCAGTTAGCTAAATTAGTTAACCACATACAGATTTTAGTGCATCGTGCACTCACACTGAAAACTAAGCTAAAAGAATTGAACTAAAAGAACCCGGATGCTGCACTGAAATCGGCCAGAAAACGCTGAGCAGAACGATGGACACTCTGCACTAAACAGACGCCATTTTGACCACGTAGCGGAGGGGGCGGGGCTTTCAGCGTGTTTTCGAGTTGAATGATGGAAGCCAACAGTGAAATCCGAGCCCAAGCGGAGGCGGCTGGTTGGTATAAATGTGAGTAACGTTAATAAAGTTATTGTACTGATGGACACTGCGGTAAAACCTGGAGAATCACGAGCAAATGTGAGTCTGTCACTTCCGCTAAGAGCAAAACGTTAGTGTTCCGTTTAGGACAGCACTGACCCACAGCAGTGTGACTACAGAGGGAAGTGTTCAGTGCTCACTGCATTTCAGTGCACTCACGTAAATGCACGATTTTGGACACACCCACTGTTTAACTGGCAAAGCAGCCCTCCAGACTGTTGATTCTACATCTTTTACTTTGTCTCATGTGTTCAGATTAGAAAATGGGTCAAACCCCTCGGGATCACCATCACTGGGAGCCGGGTGGTGTCTAATAAAGTTGTCTTTTGCATCTTCAGTACTATCTAGAGCTAACCCAAAAGCTAGGCTAAACTGATCCTCTCCATTCTACCTGGCCAGCAATCTTCTGTAATTATCATCAGCTCCAAGCTCCACACTCTCCACTGGAGATCAGCCATAATAATCAAGCACCTATTGGAAGATTCACACAGAGACAATCAAAATGCAGCACAATCTCACTGATTACAAACTTCGGTCTAATCAGAGGGTCCTTCTTCCTGGCCTGGTGGGGCGTGGGAGTGTGTCTCACCAACCGAAGACCTTTCGTATTGTTGTCAACAAGTTGTGAGAGCAGAAAAAGTAGCCGTTTTAGATTTATGATGGACTTTACAACAAGAATGTTGGTAAGATAGTCCCATTTAAGCTTTATACGATTCTGTTGAGCATTGTACAAAAGAAATAGCAGTAATGCAGATGAAACCGCGGGAGGAAACGAGAGAATGGTCCATAGACTTTTGAAGAAGTAGTCTTTATGCAGATTAACACTTGAAAAATACTATGGAGATATTGCTACACCCCAGTAGTAGTCGTTAATGGAATAGTTTGGCAACCATGTTAGCATTATGTGACCTTACTAGCAAATGGAAACTGACTTCTTTGGAGAAGTCGATTTTTCCAAAGAAGAAACGGATCATTTTCTAAAGAAAACTGCAATACTGTGCCAGAAAATGTAACAAATACGTTTGAATATGTGTAGAGGTTAATGCTAATACCCAGGTTATTAACTTGTTCGGACTACAAGCATGTTTTGGTTGATTGACTACATTTAGATTCATCCAAAAATTCCCATTTGTGAAATACGGAGATGTTTTCTTTCCTTCTGAGATCAAACACAAAAAGCCCTTTCCTCATCACAGAGTGTCCAGTACAGCCGCCCTCCATCTCCAGAGCAGATTTCACGATGAAGCAAAAACTGTAAAGAACACGAGTAAACACAGAGAGATAAACAGGAGCGGTGGATGTTAAGAGCAGGCAGACGGCACAAGTTTAGCCGGCCAGGACCGGTCAGCAAAGGCGATGATTGGTCATGGATTTCCTATTAAGAGTGGAGCTCCGTCCTCACTGCCTTCTAATAGGGCTTTAATTTAGTTAATTAAGGTTCAATTCAGCTGCGTGGAAAAGGCGATTAGGATACGGATCTTGACATTTTTCCGGAGAAAGATAATTCTGCTTTGATGCATTGGATCCACTTCCTTCCTTTGGAATCCATTTCTTACAACATACACACACACACACACACACACACACACACCAGTGCTTCACACTCATCAATTTGCTCTCTATCGACTGCAGGGACATTATTTCTGGTCCCGGCTGGTGGCTCGCACAGAGAGGGGCTAAATTAAAGCGCTCTCTTAAAGCAAACCGCAGCTGCTGCTTTCATTGCCTGGAGAACAAAAGAAAGGTCTCTCGTCCCATCTTTCTCTCGCTCTCCCCTGGAAAAATAAACTTGAGTCGGGGAGTCCCAGACCCAGACAGTGTGAATAATGAAATTGTGGAGGAGGTTCATCTGGACAGAGACACACACACACACACACACACTCAGTGTGGGTTGAAGGACTTGTCACTGCTACACACACTTTTTCCATGCCTTGTAAGCAAGGTGAGCGTCATATGGCTGATTAAACTCAGTCCCTTGCTAATCCACCCCAATCTCTTGACGGTCGCTGTACCAACACAGATACCCATTATTTAAACACAGAGAGCCGAAAGAACGAGAATCAAATTAGCCCTGTGCTCAAACACTGGCGGCTAGCTCCGGGCAAAAATGAAATCCACATGAAAAAGAGCCATTTGTCCAAATTGGAGAACCTTAGCCAATCATATTATCCCTCATATACCACACACAGTACATCTGGGCTTTGGAGATGCTTCAGGGACTTCCTGTAACTGCATCTATTTTCTGTCACTTCTCTCAAGGGGTGGGAGATACAGTAATCCAGTAATAAGAAGTGTGTTTTGGTCAAAAATGCCAAAAAATGCCTATTTTTAAAGTGTAAACCCTAAATATGTCCCCAAATCTGCTCCCAGAATTTCATTTTCAGCTCAGTTTAATGCATTACACTTAAAGAAAATGAAAGGGTAAATAAATAATCCGAAAAATATTAGCATTAACGGTTAGCATTAGCAGCGTGCAAACACTCGTACACAAAAAAAAAGGTTGAAATAACTCTCTCTACCCACATGTTCAGACAGAGCACAGCTTACTAATACTAAATAAACTGAGATAACAGCTGAAAATTTGGGGGGAAACGTTTAAAACACTAAAATCCGAGGACAAGACACGGAGCAGTCATGCTACATGCTGCAGCAGCTTCTTCTTTTTATGGCGGTTGACAACTTTTCAGTGTATTACTGCCACCACTGGACTGGAGGGGAGGTAACACAGTTTGGTTCACAGAAAAATCTGCGTTAGACTGAATACTGATCCGTGTAAAACTGAGGAGTTACTGTAGTACCTAACCAGAGCTGTCAAGTAACGAAGTACAAATACTTCGTTACCTTACTTAAGTCGTACTCGGGTCCGGTTCACGGCAACCGTGACTAGTGTGAGTACACCCTAGCTATAGAATTGAGCATAGTACATACCAGGAAGGTATCAACCAGGATTGAGTTTTTATTTTTATTAATGTCTTCTGTATATGGACAACTATGCAAGGGCTATTGTTACTAAGCCTGCCCTGGGGACACACCAATTTTCTTGTCCAGTTTTGGAAATCCGATTCCCTCAAGGATTCCTGCAGCTAAGCTTGGATGTACATTTTTGCACCATTACGATACTTATAGGCAACTAGTCGTCAAATCTTCCTCTCCATGAAAATGGTTCTTTAATATATTTGCGTTTTTTTTAAAAGCTTTTGTCCTTAATGACATTTTCACCCCTTACATTACTTTTGCTTTTATACTTTAAATAGTTTTGCAATCAGTACTTTTACACTTTTACTTGAGTAAAAACGCTGGAGTTGATACTTCAACTTCTACAGAAGTATTTTTAAACCCTTGTATCTATACTTCTACCGGAGTAATGACTGTGATTACTTTTGACACCTCTGTACCTAACCAAGAACAGCTCAGACTTTTCCATGCTTTAGCACCTAATTCGCCTCAGTCTGAAATCAAGAGCTCTCGTGGTTTGAAGTGTTTGAGGGCAGGAAACCGCTAAACTGCCCCGGTGAGACGCCAGTATCCAACCACATATTTAACTTCACACTAACAGGTTTAGATCTTGCTTCAGTATCTTCGACTGCCTCTCTTCGGCAGCCGGCATTATAGCTTGATAGGGGACTTTAAAAAAGTGGAGTTATCCGACCACTGTGCAGTGCAGTCACTTCATTATCTGTCTGCTGGGTTGAGAACTTCAAAGCAACTCCCCGGACTGTTTGGTCTGAGAAGCTTCGGCGCCGTGGCCAAAGAGCATGGCTTGTTAGCCAAGCTGCAGCCGAGCCAAATTCCTCAAAACATTATTAAACAGCATTTGATTTCCCCTCCCATCTCCCCCCTCTCCCTTTCTCTCTCCCATCCATTCGCTTTCTGGAGTCCCAGCCAGCCCTCTTACACAGGCCAAGCGGCAGCCATTTTGGATCAAAGCTTGCTGGCTCAGTCCGCCGTCCAAATGGCTTTCACAAAACACAGGGTTCCAAATCCAGTTCTCAGGCAAGGCCTCCAGCTCAGGGCCCACCTGAGCCAGGTTATCAGCACTCCACAGCCCTTGGCTTTCTGGGCTCATAATGAACGGTTGGGATTCTGGGCCTCTGGAGGCCAAAGCCTAAAAGGAGGAATACTGGTCTGACTGGAAACACTGGCCCGCAAACGTATGGGTTTCTGGGGTTGTTGGGAACCATTCCTGCCAATTGGGGCCCAACTTATTGATAACAGCTATGCTTAGGCGTCTCTAAACCAGTGTGTTCCATGTCTGCCATTCAGATTTGTCAGGGCTAAGGTGTTCCCACCACTCATTTTAACCTATAAAGCTCCTTGCAGAACTGTGGGCACTACTTTAGATCCTCCGTGTACTTGAAGGGGTGTCCGCTCTAGAGGTTTTATTGAACAATCTCCATTCTAGACATTTTCTGAAATGTGAAAGAACCTAGATGAACTCGATGGAACCTTTGCTCTAGACAATTCACGAGCGCTTGACCTTTTTGAGCTTGAAAAAGGCTTTTCATTGAGTTTAAACTTCTGGTTTTGGTGTTTTATGAAGGAATCTGCTTGATCATCTTTTAGGAACCTCCCCCGTAGACCATCCATGAGACCCCTCTGCTCTTGACTTTTAACAAACGTCTACTTTAGGTTTCTTTAAGTTAAAGGGACTTCCACTGACAGACGCTTCTCTCCAGCTCATCCATGTAGTCTCACTCTAGAAGTTTTCACGAACTTGTGGTCGAATGGGTCGTCTGCCCTACAAGTCTTAGCGTGACGGAGACGGCAAGGAACAGGACGGAACAGCGGAGTTTATTATTTCCCCCAAAAACCTTCAAAAGCACCACAGCAAAGAGAGGAACCCGATGGAAAGCGTTCCTCTTTATGACCGGCTTTGAGGTGTGGTTCACCATGTCCCCACACACACACACACACACACACACGCACACACACACACACACACACACACACACACACACACAGTGAGTAATGCTCCTGGAAATGGAAACATCCTTGTCGAGATCTTTTCCTGCTCCATTAAAGTCAATTTAAGATAAAAGGAGGAGTGCATGGCGTGGTCTCGGCCCACTGGAGGACCACCTCTCCGTCCCGGATGCCCTCCGTAATGCTGCCCCTCACTCCGCCTGCTTTCATACACGCAATTACCTGCTTTCTGAGGGACGTCTTTATTCATTTGCACTGGGTTGTTTTTCATTATTCTTTTACATCCTTCTCTGTTCTGTTTTTCTCTTTTCCGATGACGTTCTGTCCGCTATTTTCCCCCTTTCTTCCTTGCGCTGCACCAATTTCTTCTTTTCTTTCTTTACTTGTTGTTTTGCTTTCTTTCAGTCTTTTCAATTCATTAATTCTTTCTTCTTTTGGTGACTTCCTTTCTCTTTCCCTCAAGCATCAATTTCATTTCTTTATCTTCTTTTCATGTTCTCCTGTTTTTTCTTTCTTTTTTGCCGCATTCATTCCATCTACTGTCCCTTTTCCCTGCCTTAGTTTTTCTTTATTTTTTTCTATTTCCTTTAAACCTCTCTTTCTGTGTGTCTTTCATTCACCCTTCAGTTCTTTTTCTTTCTTTCTACCTTCTTTTGACTTTCTCTCTTTCTTCCTTCCCTCCAACCTTCTTTTTCTCTTCTCTCTCTCTCACTCTTCTCTACCTTTCCTTCTTTTCTCTCCAGTGTTGAAGGTGACTCTCTGAGCCACTGTTTGACATTTAAGGTGCTCTAACACACATCAGCTCTCCGTGTTCTCAGCAGCCTGTGAAGGAAAAACCCCACAGGGGACAGGAAGGCCGAGGACCAGCCTCACCTGGGAGCCCCCTGTTTAAGAACCCGAGACCCGAGTCGTCCACCCTGAGACCCCGATGCATCATGATATAGTTATGCATCTGGAGTGCGTCCCTCTAGCGAGCGCTTGTCCCCCGGGGCCGGAATCCCTGGCCCGTCGCAAAGCAGTGAAGTGGAATTCCATTTAATCCAATAATCCTGTACGACTGGATAAAGCATCATTGCTCTTGCTGTACACAGCGGCTCATTTGTAATCCGCAGGATATCTGAGGACATCCTTCATCCGAAACATGCCTTGGGAACAATACCAGCGATGACGCGGCTCGTAATGCAAGGCACTTTTCCCCCCTGCCTCATTCTCCACTTAAACCGTTACTCACAAACCGCCTGCTGCCCGGTTCCATAACATCCAGTTTTTTGGGTCACATTCTCTTCTGGACGAGGCACGGACTCAGATTAAAATCATGAGACAAGGCAGGAGAAAATTGTGTTAAGCTAAGAGCTTTGTCCACCGTCCTTCCTGCCCTTGTTGTCATGCTACTGGAAATGAACGGATTACCAGATGTGTTCGTACTTATTCGTGTGGTGCGCCTGCCACCTGCTACTTGGTGTCCATACTGTTCCAATAAAGGTCCATCCAAGCGCTCAGCCTGTAGTTTGGAGAACAAGTGATCAGCAAAAGACGAGTGGATGTACATCAGAGTCCTGCATCGGGTCGGGTACCCGTAGATAGTTGCTGAAATGGGCGGATTTAACGGGCGGGTCAGTCATTACATACAGGCGGGTAGCAGATCAACAGTATTGTGGCCGGCAAAAGTAACATATAAGCGAAAATATCTGTGTCTTTAACTATCGTGTGCAAATCGTCATTATTGCAGGGGGTTCACTGCTCTCCAGTGAGAGAGATTTTTCTTCTGCTGGGTTTGTGATCCAAGAACGCAGAACGCAGGTCAAACTAGCAAGCATGAACGAGAAAAATGCTAAGTCAGACTGTTCTTTCAGTCAAATCTCTATTTATTCTCAGCTAACAGCTTTAAAACAGATTTTGTACTTCAGACTGTACTGTGCCCCGACTGGCAGACTCAGGTACTACTCCTCTAGTCCAATGGGGCTAAGACTCTGGAGGAGGGTGACTGGGGAGAAGGACTCACATTCACTATTTAACACAACTAACACAACTAACACACACACACACACACACACACACACACACACACTCACCATAGATAATCTCTAATACTACATAGCCTCTACCCCCCCTCTAATGTTCCCCAAAAACTGGCCACTTACTTCACACGCAAGGGAGGCCAGTCCTGCCGTGGGCTTCGAATTTGTGTGTAATATCTCACCGGTAAACCCATGAGAAACTCGTTATACCCATGCTAAGTGATTTCCAGTGTTAAAATATGGGAATCTTATATTTGAGCTAAACACAAAAAACTGTGTTGGTCTGCCCATATTCTAGCGTTAATTAGCACCAAACTAATCCTCTACATTCATTTTCTCAAACTGGATGCTCAAATGTCTCCCTACGTTCTACATTGTGCATTAAGTAGGGATTAACATTGCAAAAATATTCCTATGGAAATTCCTATATGCTAATTGAAATTTGGGAACAGGCATGCATGCAAAATTCCATCCTAGACTAATAGAGCTCTGTTTGAGCCAGAATTTACCAACTTAAACATGAAACACTATCATTTTTATTCACTTTGTTCACTAAATATTGAGCAGATTTTGTTAGAGGTTGTTAAGTTAGACTTGGATCCATGATCACCTCCAGATCTTTTCTGGTCAACCTATTTCTGCTCACCTCGTTCAGTCATGAGGACAAAAGTGTTCGTCCTCAGTGATGCCACAGCCATACGTAAGGCCTCTATTAGAATATCTCCAGTCCAGCCTCAACACACTTAGAGGAGAACACTAAATGCCCATTCTGTCACATCAGCTAACTGATGTAAAATCCCATAGAAATGGTTCTTTAGAGCGATTACTTCTCCTTTTCTTGAATAGTACTTTGCAGCCAAGAACCATTTCTTTGTTTGCTTATTTTCGAGGCTGCACTTGAATATATTAGAGTGTATTTCACAGATGTAAAATGGTGTCGAGGTGTAAAAACACTAGTTTTGACTTCATATGAACCATCAGGTCTAATTGGTCACACCAACAGGCTTCAAGCGCCTGCATTTTCACACCTTACATACCTAACACTTACTATACTGCCATATGCTGTGTGTACACACACATACACACACACATTTTACAGTCACTTTATTAGTACAATGGTAAAAAAAAAAATTCACAGCTGAGTAATTTACATTTGAAACCCTGAGCAGTATGTGCATTTAAAAGCTCATAATACAATAAATAACATCAGTACAGTACATTCCCAGACCTCCTCGTGGAAGCCCAGTATTACACTGTAGTTCTCATCAAAAACCTGATTCAGCTTAATCTATCCTTCATTAAATTATATCAGGTGAGCCGCTGATAGTTGCCCACAACATCCATCCATGTTCTACAGTGGGTCTGAGCTCCACATCATCAGCAGTGGAACCTCAAGTGATCTTGGATTTCTTTAGGAATTTTTTGAGAAGCGCTCCTAAAAGGTCCATTACCTGAAGGAGATCGGTCAGTTGGTGCCTCCAGACAAGCCAAAAAATACAAATAGGCCAACAGGAGTTATTAACCCTCAGAACTCAGAGTGTATCAGTAAACTCTGATTCAGTAAATATAACCGGTGTAAAACAGTCTAGAACCGG